>CAAKHD010013616.1:209858-223241 GCA_901007705.1 Fistularia tabacaria | reverse complement strand
TGCAGATGGATATAAAAAAACCCTGATCCCTAAATTCCAGATTATTTGGCCTTTTGTCTGCATGCCAGGGATTTTATGTCAGCCCAAATGGGATGTAAATTCCATATTTGTAGAAGGTTAAAAAAAACGAGAGCTTGAAATACAACAGTGGCGGAAGGAAAAAAAAAAAAAAAAAAGCTTAGCAAATACTTTTCAGACAAAAAGAGATTCGAATACACGGGAAGAAAAAAAGTAGTATTGATTACTTTATAAAGGATTGAGATGATTGTAACTGGAAGGATTGGAAAATGCGTATTGATTGTGCATAATTAAGTACATAGGTTTTGTTTTGTTTTTCCAGAGTGCAAAAAAAGTGTAGTTTACATGCACAGCGTTGACTCAGGAAAGCCTGTATCGAGTGATTGGGACAGGGTTGTTTTTTTTTTTTTGTGCGGAGGGGGAGTTGCACGGGGAGGAAATACGCGGGGGGCTGGGGGCACCGCTCTGGCACAGGCACAAAAGCGAGTGATATAAAACACCTGCCATCTTGTGATTGGGGAAAGAAAGGGGTCCTGGGAAGCCCCATTCTCTCTGGAGGCATCCTTATCAGCGCCTGCAGGACCCATGCCATTAACCTGCGCCTCATTGGCTAACAGCATTTAGATTAGCTTTCTGATTTTAACTGCTCAGTCAAGGGTGTGCACGCACAGACACACATACACACACACACACATATATATATATATATATATATATAGTGAGAGAGAGGATAATAACAATCACTGGAAGAACCAAACAAGCACCCCATCAGTCAAAGCAGCTCCAAGCCCCTCGGTGCGGTGGTGGAAACAGCCCTTACAGAGGAGGGGCAATAAAGGATGTGTGGAAAAGCACTTTGAAGGTCAAGAGAGGGAGTACTCCTGTGAAATGTGATGGCGTGAAAAAAAAAGAGAAATAAATAAAATCCCACCGGGCAGGTGTCAACAACTGTGAAGAGAGAAAAACTCCCGGCCACTTTTGTTTTTAATAGTTGCAGCGCAAACGTGGCTGTTTCGCCCGTTCGATTCCAGTCAGAGATGCCCAGGAAACGCTTCAGGAGGGCATCTGAGCTGAGAGGCATTTTTCGCCACGTTACCACGGTCGATGAGGGAGGAGCAGGATCCGTGGATTTTTGATTCACAAACTGATGGAATTCGGATTTTTGATGATTTCGCACAGTCATGTGGTTGTACACATACACAATATTCATGCGTTTGCCTCCATCACACACAGTCTTTCAGTCTTTTCCCTTAATATATCTTACATTATATCTCATTTCCTTACTATTACCACAATTTGAAATGTATATAAATCCGTATGTATATATTTATTTTTTTACTGAATATTGTTATGTCTGACATCAAGGGGTGTAATCCTGTGAAAACAAATGAGGGGAACTGAAACTTAAACAAGAAAATACTGGCCATTCAGATAAAGATTCCTGTAATGGAACAAATATATATATTTTTTTCTACAATAGGCATACTAACTACACTGGATAGCATGTTGCATCAATGTTCAGGTTGTGAAATACATGCGGATTTGACTATTTTGAGAAGCCACCCTCCGTCATACAGCCTTCAAGCTTGTCACAGTTTTACCGGTGTAAACAATTGCCAAATTGGTGACAACTCCGTCTGACTAATGTTTCATAACGCTGCTCTAAAACAGACATCGCCAATGGCGACGCAGCACTACTTCCTGTGTCGGACTAGGCTACTGTTAGAGCAGTGAAGGGGAACTAATTTGCTGGATGTAAAATTAGTCAGAGATAACACAACTAGCAGGGAAGTAGCAGGTTTTCGGGGCTTTTAAATTACATCTTATCAGGTCAGTGCATAACCTTGTAAGCACAGGGATCACATTTTTTTTTTTCTCCCTTTACATTTGCATTTGAAATACTTTCATGGGAACTGTTCTGATATTGGCACCTGCGCGATCACACTTTTCCCTTGTGCGATCGGAGTCAGGATAAAACAGTTCAAACTTGTTACGAGAGGCAATGTGAGTACCTTGAAGTTAACAAATCACAATGGGCTCCGTCACAAATATGAGTAAAAGACAATAATAAAACCGGACTTCCGAGATGACTAAAAAAAGAAAACATCATGAATAATCTACAATCATTTCCTACAATGAATGAGTGAAAATGACAATAAGACAACGGAAAGAGAAATTTGAAAGAGAAATACCTTACCTTCATTGCAGAGTTGCCCCTTGTATTCTGTATTTGAGCAGTCGCACACAGGCTCTCCGTCCACCACTGAGCACATCCCACCGTTCGCACAGGGATTCACCGTGCACCAGCCTTCGGACTCCAGGGGCACGTTCAGACTCCCCAGGAAACGAGGTTGCGAATTACCATATTTGAGGTCTGTAACTGTGCCCTGGAAGGGCTGCATGTTTCGCACGGTGGGCAACGTGAGCGCACCAGTGCGGATGTCCTGAGGCACCCCGCCCAGGAACAGGTCACTGACAATTTTCATGAACTGCCGCTGAGGCCGCACCTCGTCTGCTTTGGCCTGGCCGTCCAGTACCAGCACTGTGCGCAAGTTATACCTGCGCAGAGTTGCAAAGTGCCAGCTGCTGTCATCCACTCGTCTGTCGGACACCACTGTAGTTTCGGCGCAGTCGATGCTGAAGCGCAGCTGCAGCCGGCCCTCCACCACCGACAGCTGCAGAAAGTCACAGTAGCCGCCGTCGTCAAAGTACAGCAGCAGCGCCTCCGAGGCCTCTGTCTTGAACTGGAAGCTGAGGTCGCCGCGGGTGCTGGCGTCCCAGCGGAGGTAGCGTGCCCACTGACCCGGTGTGCCTAAAAACTCCAGTCCCACACATGTGCTGAGAAACATCTGCAGCCTGATAGAAAAACCTATAAGATCCATGGCTGCAAAAAATGTATTAATCCAACAAGATGTTTGACTGAAGTTTGGACTTTAAGATAAATTTCTGGGATCTTTAACTGTATCCACAATAATTTTTTTTTTTTTTTTTTTTTTACAGATATATTCAAATAAAGATTTATTATAAAAAAATATGCTTTTTAATTAAAAGGGACAAGGGCAGTAGCAGGAGAACAGTCGTTGTGTATAACAGTCTTGAGGCCGATTACATCAGTAAATTATCCAGAAACTGCAAGGCAGTGGTTTTCCTCCTGAGTGCTGGAGGGGAGGAACAGCAAAGGGCGAGGGGGAGGAGCAGGAGGAGGATGAAGAGTAGTTGATGTCTTTTACTCTTCGGAACAGATGCGATCAAGAGTCATGGTGCAGGGTCCTACTCCTCTTGCTTCATGTCGTCCACTGGGAAATAAAGCTGACAAGCGATCTTCTGGCCTTTCTATGTTCCATCACTGTCAAAAACAAAGACACGGAGGGTTACAGAGGTTCAGTCCCGATTAATTGGAGCCCAACCACATGCATCACCTGGGGATTTTGCGTTTAAACCTTGTGGAAGCCACTGTTGACAAAGTACACACATTGATGTTATAGTTTTGAACTTTAAAAAAAATGAACAAGGGCACATGATGAATTGCACCATACCCCCAACTATAACTTCATATACTTTTTGAGACTTTCATTTAATCTGATCGCAATGCACGCCAATATACAGGTACATACAGTAAACACGTTGAAATAACTTTCCTTTGAAGCAGGACGTCACAGGTGAGCATGACATAGATTTGTTCTACAAAATGATATGAAAGCGGGCCTGTTTGCTTTTTCAGATAATTGCTATTCTGCATGATACAGGCTTCTCAAATTGGACTTTTTGTTACTCGTGCAAATTCTGGAATGTCTGATCAAATCTAGAAATAATCCTGAACACCGTAATCAAGCTACATTCGAAATTTGTGCTTCATAACATAAACACAGATAGAGGATATTTGGCTCTTACATAAACATATGGATCGGATTCATATATATTTATATATAAACAGTGACTGTTGATTTAATAGAGGCACAGCTTAAATGCTCGGTGAAGAAGTAGGCACAATGATTTTTCAGGAATGTGGTATAAAAATCTATACATTTTTCAATTGAAATACATAAATAAATAAATAAATTTTAATAATTATCTAAATAAATACCTTAAAAAAAACAAGCTGCCCAATCAAATGACTTGCATCAGGAAAGTAATGACTGTATTTCTGATGCTTTGCTGAAAGACTGTTTCAGATTAATCTAACAGGCTCAGGTTTCACAACTGGAGTTAATCTAATCTGGTTTGATCGCTAAATGTAAAAATATGCTCCAAGTCAAACTCTGGAATATCTGTCTTCAACACAACAAAGTCCAGGTCTTTCCGATAGAAGGAGACTGCCAAACATATTTCTGAACCTAAACACCCTTTGAATATCCAGAGAAGGGGCCTTTTCTCATGTACTTCACCCCTTTGCAAACCAGTTCTTACAGTTTCTGGGAATATAACTGTTACTGTATGAAAGCCATCGTCCGTGCAGGCAGCTGATCCACACAAGTACACAAGGATTGTCCACAGATCCATTATCATGTAAAGATTCACGGGCACTTGGAGCAAATCACAGCTGACGGGAGGCGAGACGTGATCCCCCCCCCCTTGACAGGGTTACCAATTCATCAGATTGCCTGATTAATGCTAGCCTACATCTTTAGTGTCTATTTATCAGATTGATAAATCCAGGTTCACTATATTAACGTGAACATCATGTGCACCGTGAACATTCCCAACACTGAATGCCATCCACAAAAGAAAAAAAAACAACTGAATGCCACTATACATGAACAGCTTGACTCAGTCACTCCTCTGACAACCAGAAACGCTTTCCGATCAAATCAGCATGATGGTCTCAGATGACCTTCGTTCGCTCGAGGAGGGTTATGCAATCGTTATAAGACAAGAGGCTTCCTATCAGTCCTTGGCCGAGAGTTTGGAAATTGTAGGATTGCAGAGTTGCAGGGCAAACAAAAAATAAAATTCCTTGACGAAATTGACACAAAAATAATGTGGGGCATCTGTTTTTGATAATCTCTTTATTTCAGGCACATGCACCACGTTCCTTTAGTTGGGAGACTTTTCTGTTTTATATGCGCAAGGACATTGCAGTAGAAAAGGTATTCAGAGAGGTTTTTTTTACATTTTCTTTTAAAATGCCATCATAAACTACTTAAAATACATAGTAATGTTCTGCTTGTCATTTCCAATTTTGACCTCATGTGAAAGTGACTTGATATGGCTATTGGTTATTAAGTTGCAACCACACTCTTTGACATCAATTCCAATCTGGCTACGAAACTATTAGAAGCTTAGTACCAAATGAATTACTAGTGTTGATATATGTAGATGGAGTATCACTATTTCTACTTACTTACGTCTGCATTGGATGTGACACTGACAATAGTATACTGTCAGCTTGCTTTAAAAAGAGTATCAGTATCCAGGGAATACGAATTGTGGGAACTAATACCCAATATATGAGCTACAAAACATGAATAACCGAGGTCTGTAAAAGTTCGGTAAACCTCAGGAATGGTTCCTTGGCCCAGTACTTTTTGTTTACCTGCATGCAAGTTTCCCCATGAGGGAAATCATTTCCAAGTGGCCCACAAAGCAGGATGAGTATGTTTGCAGTCACCACAGGAGAGCACAGGGAACAAAAGTTAGATCTGCAATCTTATTTCTGGCGTTTAGGGGATCACCGAATGAAAATGACAGGATGCACAAAAAAACCCCAAAACAAACATCTACAGTAACTATTTTGCCGTAAAGGGCAGCTGACCATGAATAATCGTGATACGAAAAAATACATACAACACCGATACTGGTCAAAACACCATTTGTGTAACTATCATGTTGACAACGGGGTACAACAGAATAGAACATGCAGCATTTGAGGCACTGTATCATTATGAGAGTGACCGTTTTTACAAATTACATATCCCTGAAACTGAGGAAACCAAAAGGATCTTTTTCAGGGAAGAAAAAAAAACCTCTAAAGAATGAAAAAACATCGAAGAAAAAGTAAAATGTCTATATATCCTAATACTCATATCGCAATTATTGTGTAGTATCACTTCTATGTTGGCATGTTATGTACCATGTCATGTCTGGTTATAGGATAATTCATGTTCTCAGTATGAATGTCATGCCCACATGTGCTTTTCAGCTTCTTTAAGTAAACCCCAGGAGTAGCTATAAATGCAGCGAAGAGACCCTATATTGGCAAAATGTGCGAATATGAGGGTGAATTGTCGTTATTGTAATTGTCTATATTTGTCCCTACAATTGACTGGTGATTGGACCATGTTGAGCCCCGCCTCTCGGCCAATGCCTGCTGGGACGGGCTCCACTTCCTCCGCACCCCAGCATGCAAGATCATTGGTATAGCTAATGGATTAATGAATGATATTTCTAAAAAATAGTATCTTCTTTCCAAAGGTAAAAGTATTGGCTTATGATTGTGTTTTGATGAAGGGCTGTTACATGTAGTATTTAGTTGAACATAACAGCAAATGTTTCCTTGGAAATAAAAATGTGATATGATGTTGTTTATGTGCTTTGCTTACAGTGAATGCATATTGTACTGCTTGAAGTCACCTATCCTAATTAAAAAGTCCCTGCGATATTGCTGCATTGCCCCCCGCCCCCTTCACAAAGGTTGTTTGGAGTTATCGGTCATCTGCTGGGTAAATTAGTCTCATTATTCTCGTGGCGGTGCATGACTATCAGTCAGCCAGGCAGAATGCCTTTTATCTGATGAGGAGTCTAGGGAGACAGCTTTCTGCTGAATCTTACTGAATTCTGAGAGGGGCGCACATATATATACTACATGCCTAAACTCCAGTGAGAACGCCATGGGCCGAGTTTAACAAAAACAACAACAGAATATTAACGGAGAAGAAGGAGCCTCTCGTGTAAGGGCCTCTTATCTAGAAGCCAAAAGGGCAGGAGCTTTAGCACCAACTTTGTACACATGTATGGCCACCAGACATTCAAGGCTACCTCAGTACGATTTTCAATCCTGGCAAAGATGAATAATTCTGCTGTGAAATGTTATTCAAAGGTGGCTATTTTGGACAGTCCAGGCTGTATAGAACACCACGGTGTCCTGTCAACATCAGACTCAAAGAAGTTTCCATTCCATGTAAAAAGCAGCTTGTATGCATTGACCTCTGACGCGGGCAATACTGACTAACATCCCATGCAAACATTAGCCTGTTTCTTTGACATCCCATTTAAATATCTGTTTGTGTTCAGCTGTATCCTTTTGCAAGCAGTTCCAAGCTCCAATAGCTTGGATTGCTCAGTTCAGCCTTAAAAAAAAGCACTTAGTACAAGGAGTCAATATAAATCACTGGTTTTGCTTTTTAATTAAACAGAATCATCCCTGATGACCTGTCTCATGCTGTCACAGTGGATGCACCGCGGACGTCAGCTGGGCCGATGACCTGCAACCAACGGCAAGTGACGGTGTCTGCGTGATGGGGACATGTGTCGAGTTTTTCTGATACATTTGCAATCCCCAATACGAGCTCTAATCCCGACAGGTTTTGAATGACAGCAGCTGCCAGGCTGCAGTGCCGTGTGGAGAGGACTTAAATGTAGGCAGACCGGTCATCGGTGGCGTGCGCTGTTGTGGGGGTAAGGTTGAAGAGGAGTTGGCCTTTTTTTTTTCTTGAAATTAATTAAAGAAAATATCACTATATTTCTTTTCTTTCTTTTATTTTCAAGCATCCAGGTTATTTCCCCCCCCCTAATGTATAAAGATGTTTTCATCCTCCCCATGTACATTTGCCTTTTGCATTACAGTGTAGTGGCCGTGACTTTTAGAATACTTTCCCCTCGCTGAACTTCATTACTCCGTTGGATTGTTAAATTACATTTTAAAATTGTTATACAATGATGCTCCCGTAATTTCGACAGCTTAATCATTGAAATAGATAAATAAATAAATAAATTGGGTAAAAATCCAGTTTAGATAGCAAATTAATAAATCGAGGTTTAGGGAAACTGATCAGCCCTGAACCTGATCCTGTGGAGTGCCTCAGGACCACGGGTGTAATTTACTTTTTTTGATTTCCTAAACTGTCTCCGCCAGTAATTCGAAATTAATTGAGTTTAAAGCTCCATAGCGAGTTAACACCCTCACGTTTCGCGCTGCGAAAAAAAAGAGAAAAGCAGCGAGCGGGGCGTATTTTGGATTAATCAAAAACAGCACCAGAGTTGAATCCAAGTAGAGAGTCAGTCACAGCCGCCATGTTTAGAGGTGCCCCTCTCTCGGTCATCGCTGAGTCGTAGAACAGACTACCGTGAAACCGTGCACAGTGAGCGTCTCGTGAAATGAAAGACAACGTCGTCATGTACCCTGGACTGAAACTTACTGCCGACAAATAATTGCAGTTTTTATTATTCATTCACTCATTCATTATTGATACCGCTATCCTGCACTCGGAGTTGTCATTGGGCGAAAGGCTGGGGTCACCCTGGACCAGTCGCCAGTCGATCGCGGGTCTATATAACCATTCACTTCGAACATCTGGGTGTCTCCAATGAACTTTGTGCATGATTTTGGACTGTGAGAGGAAACCGGAGAACCTGGAGGAAACCCGCGCAGACACTGGGGAGAACACGCAAACTCAACACAGAAATGGAACCAGACGAGGGAATATCTTGCCTTGAGGCAGAAATGCAAAAAAGACCACCGTGCCTCCCTGTGGTATTATTGCCGTTACCATTCAAAGTTGTATAGCCATTGTGTCGATTGACTAAAGTTAGCGGAAATGGATTGGACGCAAACCAAGAAATGCCGATGTTCCTATAGAAACCCCCGGGAGTGCTCTGGAAGAGCTGCTTGCTTCAGCTGTTGGGTTCCCATGACATAAAACAAGCAAGCAGGGCTGTTACCAACAAAGTTCAAGCTCTGATTATTGATCCAGCTGAAACAATGTCGAACCGACAGAGAAGTCAAAGCAACCAGTCAGTGGGAATCTGACTTGGCTGAAGAGCTCTCTGCTGCTATGCCCTCGGAGGGCTGGAGTCATCACATTTCCTGAACCTGCAGCAGCTGTTGTAGTGTGGAAAATAATAAAAGTTAAGCTTTGACATCATATTTGCAAACTTCACAGGGTCACCTTTAAATCTAAATGTTACTGTCGCCAGGAGCCAGGAGACGAACGTAAAGGCTGACTATACCGAAGCCAGTTAAGGCACCAGGTGGGAGGTTAACAACCATCCATGCAGCACTTAGGGTCGTGGGGATGCTGGAGCCTATCCCAGCTGTCATTGGACAAGAGATGGGGTACGCCCTGGACCGCAGGGCCACATGTAGAGAGACAACCATTCACTCTCAGTCGCACATTTGGGCAATTTTTCCAGTTTATCGAAATGAACCTCCTGCCTGTTTGGCTTAGGGTTGGACTGCGGGAGGAGACCGAAGAACCCACGGGAGGAAAACCCACTCAGATGCAGGGAGAACATGCACACTCCACACAGAAAGAATTGAATTGAACCAGGGTCCTTCGTGCTGTGGGGCAGAAGTGCCACCCGGATTAACAACCAACTGACTCAAAATCAAAAGACATAATGCTTATAAATGCAGCGGACTTTTCAAAACACCATTCAAGCAGAGAGTCAGAAAAAAACCCAACTCATGTATAGAGACAATCCAAGAAGGTATCCAAAAGATGTGCGACATCTTGGGAGGAGACGATGGCACGGAAAGGTGCTGCAAGAGCACATAGCCACGTCGGTAACGGAAAAAAAAACAAAGAGAGAAAAACTAAGCAAGATGAAAAGGGGTCCATAAAAACTTTGGGTTCCTGCTCTGAGTGGCCTCTGATTTGTCCCAAATTCTTGTCGGCTGGATGACATCACGCTGTACAGCAGTAATGAGTAGATCATTAACTCAGCGGCATCCAGCAGGAGCAACAACGGCTGTCATTAAGTAGCGAGCCGCTGCCTTAAAGAGCCTGCAGAACTTTGTCAACATCGATCGAGGCATTTGCTTCAAACCCCGCTTCCCCGTTGGATGCAGCAGAGTAGCAAAGCTGGTTTTCTACTGTTAAAAAAAACAGCAAAATCTATTCCCTTAAACCAAGGTGTACCACAAAAGTTTACGGGGATTTCACGTCATTGAAGGGAAGCATTTAAGGACTCCTTTGCCAATTTGAGTGAGAGCTTTACACTTGAATAAGCTGAGAATATTTGATGATGAACCCAATCAAGACTGATTTCTTGGCCAAAAAAGTGTAAAGAATTCTAATGACTTAAGTGTTGGAGCTCCGCACTGGTCTCGCAGGTGCCGTGCAGGAGTCGGACCGCGTTCAATAGCCAAATACTATGATTGGCCAACACACTGGCACAATGGTTACCACTTCCGCCTCACAGCAAGAAGGCTCCCTGGGTCTCCATGTTTTTCCCCTGTCTATGTGCGCTTCCTCCAGGTTCTCCCGTTTCCTCCCACCGTCCAAAAGCACGCAGCAGGTTAATTGGGGTCCCTGAATTGCCGGGACGCTTGAATGAGTAAGCGAACGGTTGTATGACTCTGCGTGTGGCCCTGTGACTGACTGCCAAAGGTTCCACGGTGTTCCCCACCTCTCGCCCCATGACCACCGGGGTAGGCTGCAGCTGTGCCAGATAAGTAGTATAGAGAGATATTCTTTGTTGGGTCTTATTTTGTGTTTTTGGTAACAATTAAAAACATGTTATTTTTCCGAAAATTCTAGTGTCCATCTCCATGTTGTGCTCGAGCCCGGCTATAAGGTCACAAGAGCAAGCAATCGCAGCCCCATTTCAAAGATTAGGGCACAATGTACCACAAGAAGAAGCAGGTGAGGTTCCGTCCGACACCAGCAAACATTAGCAAAGGTCTCCCGAGTGGCAAACAGTCTGGGTTTGTCTATGTGACTGAAAACATGGCAGACAGTGACAGCACTCAAGAACTCTTCCAGCCCTGTAAGAGGATTAAGTCTGAGGTGTGACCATATTTTGGCCTTTATCAAAATGCTCGGAGAAAGTCAATTGGAGATGGTTGCCACGGTAACCCTGTAAGCAGAAAATGCTGCTTCCAATGCAGCGCAAGTTAACATTCATCTCTGTCATTGATGCTCGTCTGTCTAATTTGAAAACATTTTGCCATTTTTTCTCTGATAAAAAACAAAAAAAACATGTCAGCTTTGTTGTTGGAGCTAAAACGGGGACTCTGTCGGTAAAAATATTTTTGTTGCATTTTTCTGAAAAACTTGTCCGATACTATTTGACTGTATTTGCTTGAAACTCATATATATTTGATTGCATAGGAAGACAAGTGTCAATAAAAAGTGGAATATACTGCCATTTAACATGATAAAATCAAAGTATCCATGCTCGAAAGAATGCTTGTGTGAATTAAGTTCCTGATCGACTTTTTGGAGACAATGCTCTCTAAGAAAAGAAAATGGTGATAATTTTGGTCAATATAAACACGTTGTGAAAATTGCCTATCACTTGCATAAATCTAGGATTGTACCTGAAGTACCCCCTTTATAACCCACTGTGGAACAATAAGTGATTGATGAATGTGGCCAGTCGCTTATTACGTCGTTTCTCATGTTATGGTAGGATTGTTGCAACTTCTAAGGAACTTCTCAAGAGCAGCTCTTGTAAGACTGCAAGCTACATCTCTCCCAGACATTAGGTGCAACTTGGCCGTCTGAAATCTAATCACAGGTGACCGTGCAAAGGGCAGGTTGGGCTAGCTGGGCTAGGTTGGGCTAGTCGCTTAAAGTCTAAGCTATGACAAAAATTTAAAAATGTCTGAATTAACCAAAAACACCTGAAGTGAGAAGGAATAATTATGAATTTTCTATCTTACAAACATACTCCTGAATCATTGGTATTGCCAAGCATGGATGCCAAAATGATTCATTAATCAATTTGAACCATATTTCTACTCCTAAGTAATTCTATTCGGCAGCTACAGTCCTGCCTCCCCTGGCAGACTTCACCCATTAACATGTTTTTTTTTTTCTGGTTTTTTTTATGCTTTTAATCCTTCGCTGTTATCAATCCTCAGCACAGCCTCTCCCTGGAGCCTCCAGGTTGGATCCATACAAACAGAGCTGCTTATCAAGCTTCTATCCAGACAAATCAACTGTCACATCTCAGGGGGCTCACATCAGATCACAAATAAGTTAATGATACAATTTGATGTTTTTTTTTTTTTCAAACTCAAATACACACCACTAACGTTGCCTTCTCATGTCTTTGCAAATATCTAAAATGCCCTTTTAGGCCAACAGCTACATTTTCATGTTGCAAAAATGGACTTGTAGAGTTGTACAGAACTCTTTCACATTAATTGATCAATCCATCTATTTTGGATCGTTTCTTTAAAGGCGGATGTGGACCAAAATTTACAGTATGCTGGTAATAAGACAAAGCCAATCCTCGTTCAATAGTCCGCAGACACACGTGGATTGGTGAAACCCGAGGACAGCGGGGTCACGGCGGGTAATAGCTTCGCGGTGAAGTAAGAGCGTTCATCTGCCAGTGGGCCACCTTTCAACATTTGCATATTCATTGTTTCATAAGGTGAGTCCATATTATTTCTCACAAAAACCTGGTGGAATACAGTTTAGTCATTCTACTGGCTCAACATGATGGAGCATTTGATCTAACAGACAAAATGAGACCGATGTACAGTTGCAAGGTTTCGCATACTACAATATATATTTGAAGGAAATCTAAAAATGCATTATCTTTATGAAGAAACCAAACACAGACACACACACACACACACACACACACACACACACACACACACACACACACACACACAGATATTTTTTTTCTTGCCATTAACTCCATGCATTTAAATGCGTTACTTAAAAGAAACACTGTCGATTAAAATGCAGGAAAATTTACATCAAATGAAAAGATGTAAATTATGATGATTTAAATGCAAACCTTTGTCATATGCAGCTTCAACGCAAAGCAAGTTTCGGCCTGGTGGCAGCCATTTTCAGACAATCACAAAGCTACTCTTCGGTTTTCATTTCATCCTATCGACGCGTTTCTCTGCAGGAGTAGGGCCGCCTGGGCTCTCACACACTCTCAGCTGATCATCAGCTTCTTCTTTTTTTCCCACCAGCAGCACCCACACAGAGGCCAGAGACAGTGGGAGAGGGGAAATGGATCACTGACACAGGACTGCACACACACACACATATACACACACACACACACACACACACACACACACACACACACACACACACACACACACACACAAACACACGCCCCTCCAAAGGTGACAGCGGAGGAGTTGTCTGGTAATGACGATTACGTCGAACTCTCCTTCAGCGCTCGAAAGCTCGACGACAAGGTTTGTATGAACGAATCAAGATCGGAAGA
>CAAKHD010013616.1:192449-204163 GCA_901007705.1 Fistularia tabacaria | reverse complement strand
TGGTTACGGTTGGAAATTTCCCCGCCCTGGGGGCGGGTTTGAAGTTGATCCAACCGCGAAAACGCCCCCCCCAGGGGGGGGGGTTTCAAATGGGACGTGGGGGCGTTGGGGGGGGGGGGGATAAATAATAATAATAAAAATTAAAAACAAAAAAAAAACAAACAAAAAAAAAAGTTGTCAGCTGGAGGTGCAGCGCGAAAATGCGGTTTGTCCGGAGCGGTGAAGGTACATTTGAACGCACCTCCTTGCGGTGCCTGCGGACACGCCGAGTGATCAGCCCTTTAATAATAACAAAAAAAATGATAACAATCAAAATAATAACCTGATTTTCCTCACGCCAAACCGTCGCTTTCCGGCGGACGTCTGCCGTTATTCCCGCTTTTATTACCCCGCACCACCCCCACCCACCCAGACGCGCCCTTTCTTCAAGGAGCCGATACCCGCGGATCGGCCGCGTTCGATTCGACGCAGCTTGAAAAATGTGTGTGTGTGTGAGTGTGTGTGTGGGGGGGGGCAGCTGTTCGGCGGCGGGGACGCGCGGTAATGGAGGAATGTGGCGGCGCGTGCGCGCGAGCGTGCTCGCCGCCAGCTACAAGATGAAATAATAAATGAAATAAAAATGAATTTGGGATGATAGTAGAACAATAACACCCGTTTTTCGTTTCGCCCTCCCCCTCAGCATCTCGATGGAAAGTCCGTGTGTGTGTGTGTGTGTGTGTGTGTGTGTGTGTGTGTGTGTGTGTGTGTGTGTGTGTGTTCTGCGCAAAGGGATGAGCGCGGCATCCGTCGGACATGTCAACGTGAACCCGCAGGGGCGAAACAATGCCCGGACACCGGACACCTGCGTGCGGGTCATGCATTATTCAGATCCCCGCGCAAGGAAAGAGGAGGAAAATGAAAAGGATAATAGAAAATAAAAAAAACAGAAAAAAAAACACGCAGGTCGCGGGTTTGAGGGGGGGTGAGGGCGGTGGGCGGGGGGGGGGTCCGGTTCCCGGTTACGGTTGAAAAAAAAAAAACACGCTTTGGCACCGCATGGTGTTTGTAAAGGGGGTGGGTGGTGGTGGTAGGGGGGGGGGGGCATTAAAATGGATCATTCGTGGAGTAAACACGGCCATCGGGGATGGAGGGTGAAATTTTTACACGCCTCCTCCGGACTGATCCAGAGGCCACAACATGGCAGAAAAAAAGAAGAGGTGGAGGGGAGAGAAAAAAACCCAAAATAGTAAGATCCCCGTTTTAACGATTTTAACCCCCCTCCCGTGAACGCAGCTGCTTCGAACGGATTCTCACCTGCTCCGCTTCCGGTGCCGTCTAAGAACTGGAAGCTGCACCGGAAAGGTGGACGGAGGAAGGAGGAGGACAAAAAAAAAGAAAGAAAGAAAGAAAGAAAGAAAAGACAGAAAGTGGCAAGTTCCACGCTACCTGTGCGTCAGGAGTCAGACTGGCTCCTCTTCTCCTCCCTCTCTCCCCGTCTTCACTCGTCCTGCCTCCCCAAGTTACATTTTGCTGAAGAAACCCCCCCCCCCCGAAAAAAAAAAATAAAAAAAAAGCCACGACGTGGAAGGAAGCGAAGGAGCTACTGACCTGCGTCCGAACCGTGAGCACGAATATCCGGATGTAAAAACTCGCCCCCCTCCCTCCCGCCCCCACCCCCTGGGAGATGTAGTTCTTCTTCCTCCTTTTTTGTAGTTGTAGTTGTTGATTTTCCTTCTGTGTGTGTGTGTGTGTGTGTGTGTATGCGTGAGAGTGTGTGTGTGTGTGTGTGTGTTTTGTTTTTGATTTCAAAAAAGAAAAAATAAATATCCAGGCTTTGGTTGTGCGCGGCGGTCGTGGCCGCTGCGGGCGGTGCTGGTGCGGCTGGGTGGTGTCCGCCGGGCGGTGTGACGGGAGGGGGGAGGGAGGGAGGGAGGGAAGGTGGGGGTGGTGGTGGGGGTGCGTTCGGCTTCAGCGTCCCCTCACAGGTGCGTCGTAGCACGGCGCATCACACGCACGAACGCACGCACGCACACACGCATGCATGCATGCATGCATAGGCAAAAGAAAGCGAGGAGCCGCCGTCGGCGCGGTTACGCGACTGGCCGCGGTTGCACGGCGGACGCACGCGCATCGGGAGGCCGCGCCCCCTTTCGCGCCAGGCACGCGCCATTTAAAGGCGCACGGCGGACGGACGGACGGACGGACGGAAGTCGTCCAGGCGGCGGAGAGGAAGACTCACCCAGCCTCGTCACTAAATCCATCTTTTTAAACCTCCCCCCCCGCCATCTATTTTCATTTTGGGTTCCAATCATAATAGTAATAATAAAAATACTCGACGTCCATTGGACGCCGGACGATCCAATGATCGCGCACCTGGGGCTTCCATCCGTACGGTACGCAGGGAATCGATCGTCGATAGTTTTCTACAATGATATAGAGAATTTCCTTTTTTTTAAATTATTTTTTTTGTTTTCACACGATGGAGGAAAATCCCGCAACGTTTCTTACGAGTGGGGATTGTTTTAAAACGGGATTTATTGCTGTGTCATGCTGTAAATCTTAAAAATGACAATTTTTCTCGGTATTCAAAAATATAATTATAAAGTAATGAATTTTTTGCTGTTGTTTTTTTCTTTACTGCGTCAAATGTAACAAAATGAAACGTGTCTGTGTTAATCTTCGCATTTTTTTCCTCTCTCTTTTTAAACAATTTAATTACCTTCGTCATGTCTGGGTGTTTGTGATTCCTGTATACACACGTGACTTCCAAAAACAGTGTGTTACGGTCTTGCTTTCAAATCATTGAAATATTTATTCTTCATTTAGAGACGAGCACCGCAATAGAGTAGTTACATCTTCACCTGAAATACTGAGTTTGATTATTGAAAAATATGACTATACTGTATCAAACATGGAACAGTTTTGAGGAAAAAAAAATGGGGATGGTTATGACACAATAAATTCAATACACGAAATTAATTAAAAAAAATGAAATGGTTAATCGTTATCATGTATTTCAACAGCACAATAACATCACTGTCATTCATATAAAATGAAGTATGGGCCTACATTTATTTCTACTATGTTTATGTTGATTGTCCAGGAATTTGTTGGCTTCTACGGTTTATTTGGGTACATTACAGCTAGCATTAATTTTAATTGTATTTTTGTATCGATATAGACATCAAGACAGGACACGCAGAAGCTGCTCAATTTGGTGGACCTCTGAAGTGATTGGTTAAATCTGATCATAGGATTAGACTCTCCCCTACTTCAATCCAGCAACTGCACCTCAATATGTTATTAGTTTTTGAACGCTAAGATACATTTCAGTATTTTTTAAGACAAAAAAACAACAACATTTGAATCCAGTTTGTTTGAGCACATTCAGATGTTAACTCCAGATAAGACAGTCACAGTCAAAGCTGTAATTTCCTATCCAAGGTGAAAATAAACCACCTGGAAGTTCAAATAAGTTCTAGAGTATCCGCATGTCGGTGTTTTCTACCACAAAGGCTGAGACGAAGCTCCTGCCTCTGACCTGTGGCAGCCCTGGATGGCCGTGCTGTCCAAGGTGCTGAAAGTTGACAAGGCCATTGGGGTTATTCTAAAACCAGGAAGTGAGTTTAAAGAAATAGTCAGAAGAATATCTGCACAAACTGGCTATATTTCATCAATATATTGTGGATATGATTATTATTATTATTCAAAAGAGGCTGTTTTAATTGGTTCCTGATGATAATTGTTGACATCGATAACTTAAAGATCTTTTTTTATGCCTTGCAAATGAGATAATCACTTAAGTCATCAAAAATGTAGGATGACATCAATATTATTTACATTAATCCAAACCAAAATATGAAGTTCAATCACTCGATGAATATTTTCAAAGATTCAGCTATTTAAGTGTTTCATTGTTTTGTGCATACACAATACAGCAACCACCGCTAGGTGCTACCAAACCATAGTACAGGGATTATCCCATTCATGTCGCCATTATTGGCTGCTGTTTGGATTTCCATTCAACACCAGCCCTTTAAAAAAACAAAACAAATTTTTATTCTGATACCCAGCAAACTTCCTGAACCTGATCAAATGGCTCGATTTAGAAAAAAAAACACATTGAACAAATCCTTATACGTATATACAAAATCATTCACATTTCATTATCCATCTATGAAAACTCGCTGCATATTTTCAAAGAAACAGCGACTCACACGGTTCCGTCTCGGATTTTCAATAAGAATATTTACAAAAACAGCGACCATTAACAAACGTTTCCTTACATGTTCAAGGCAGTGACCGTACTGAAGTGTTCAAAATCATTCAATTATTTTTTTCATTATTCGGATCATTTTCCCTCCTCGCATTAAACGCACGCATGTCCAAATATGTCAGAGGCACTCATGTCTTTCACCTCATTTGAAAGAGCCGTAAGGGGGGATTGTTCTCAGTCTAATGCATCCCAGAGGGGAATGCATTGGGATACACTCAAAATGAAACCTAAAATCAGTCAGCCTTTAAATGTACTGTATTTTGGGGAAAAGAAAACGATGAAATTATGAAATCCACCAACATGTGCCTTCTTCCTTTATCTACATATAGCGTTCCTTAACCCGTAGCTGTTATTGGGAATGTTATTGATTCATTATCGGCTTGACCAGTGTTCAATACTCTCAAGTGGAACACATGTTCCTCCATAAATGCATCACTGCGTTATGATTATTACTTAGGGTAACCATTTGTGAACGCTCTTTTTGAATTCATTTACATACCAATTCTCAATAAAGGTTAATAAATGATAATTGTTGACATTAACAGCCTTTTTAATGTATTCGTTTTAAGAGGTGGCGATGTTTGTTCTTGAATAAACTCACCAGACACATTTAACTTTTAAATCTTTCTACTGCACTGATGAATGTTAATTGCAAAGTGTTTCTGTTCTTCATGTAAAGGTTTTTTAAGACATACCAGCTTGCGTAGACAAGCTGCCGGGAGGAATTTTATATGCTAACATATAAGTGTGGGTTACCCGGATTTTTTTCTTTTTTTTTTTTTTTGTCTAGATAAACACAACAACGCAGCATCTCAAATGTCCATTCAAATGAATCAGCAGGTCCCAAAAACACATAAATTGTAAAATCCAGAAAATAGTCAACAAATTGACAGACGGTTGTAAAATCACACTTGGGATTTCTCCTGGTGCACCTAATAATTAGTAAGCCCGTGTGTATCTTTTATCTGGTGTGATTAGTTCATTATTTGCACTGTCACTGCCAGTGCACCGCAGTCTTCAAGTGTGCCGAGCCTCCTGTTATCTTCCTCACTGATACGTTAGCTAATAGGCTTGTTGTGGCACTTCCCCTCTGCTCGATGGCCTTTATCTCCCCTCGTACACTTTCAGCCTTCTCTCTGAGTCATTTGTTAAAACCCCGGCCCTCGTTGCCTCGTCTGGTTATACAGCTTTCGTTGAGTTTCACCGTTGTGTTGTTTGTCTTTAATTTTTTTACAACATGATTGTTTTGTGGCTCATTAAAGACCGGGATGAAAAATGACGACGTTCCGCGGCTTATCGTAATGGTGATGGATTGTTTAAAACGCTCAAGCACAAAGATCCGTATTTGAGTTAAAACAGGGACTGCTGAGGTTAAGAGACATTTCTGCAGTTTAACCCCATAAACTCCTTTATATTTGCATTTCGCATCAAACGAATTCAACATGCCGGAGTGAGCTCAGGCTAGAACAGCAGAATCTCTCAAAACCAACATTGTCTTGTTTAAATTGGTTAAAAAGCATATGCATCATTTGTTGGATCGTGGAAAACAAGCAGACACAAAACAAACAAACATAAAAATCAATGCTTTTCAATGGAACTGGGATGCTAGAATGACTCAGCTCAGACTACTAGTGATGTGACAAAAAAGGAAGAAAAAAAATCCAAGGAGTTTCCTCCAGAGGCACTGGAGTCCAATGTATGAGGAAGACTTTTAGCTGTCCTTCACCTGTATTTTTTTTTTTTTTTGAACAAATGACCAAAGTTATAATATATACTTAATTTTCAAATGCAATGTATGTAACTGAATGCCATTTTACTGCATATAAACAAATATCTAAATATCGTAGTTCTCCCTTGTTAAGGCCATAAGAGCACAATTTTCCATGGATATACAGTCGTGAATATATAGATACAGTAGTAATATGTTTATACGTGTGCATCTATATATGTATGTATATGAATATCACACACACACATATATATATACATACACATACATATGTATACACACATATTCACAAATACATAAATACATGCATACATATATCACACATATACACACACATACATATCTATACATATACATAAATATATATGATATGCTAATACCATCAACATGAAGCTGAGGTTGTAAGTTGGCCATTGCCATCTGTTATCTCAACTGGAAAAAGTTTGGTATATGTGCAGTACTTCCCTCTGCAAAAATCAAAGAAACAAGCAAAGAAGAGGAAGAAAATATAATTTACATTGACAACAACGCTACATTGGTACTTGTTAAGATGACATGTGTGTCACTTAAAGATGGTGCATGGAACCCTGATAGCCCCTGGATGTACCTGCCCCGAATCGAATTCACCAGCAGGGCCTAAAGCAGTTAAAGGTCGCTCAGCTGTGAACGCGACGGTTGGTATGTCCCCTTGCTATTTCTCTCATTTGGAAATATGTGATATGTGTGATAAACATAATTGTATTCAAACTACAGATCAGAGAACATCTGCTTCCACTGTCACAGCAACATCGGGACCTCTGACCAAGTGCATCTATAAGATTAAATCACACGACACACTCTGAAAATACGCAGCTTGAAGCATCTAGATCCAAGTCCTGCGAGGAACATTTTCGCAGGCTATTTGAAGATCAGTGTGATGCTCAGTCCTGCTAAGTCTCTCCCTGGTAGATTGTTCTGTTGCAGCAGAGGAAACCGAACCCAGTGATCCTCAAACTCCTCAGTCAGGAAACATCTGAGGAGCCATTTGGGTCTGCGATAGAACAGCTTCCCTCTACACCTGCTGCGAGAACCCAAGATGGAGCGTCCAATGTTCCAGTACAAAAAGGTGTAAACATAACGACTTCGAGAGCGCTGCATAGCTACCTCATAGGAAAAGCTTCTGTTCCTTGATGTCCCGATTGACGTTTTGACCCAGAACCTCAGCTCCTAGAGTTCATATCCCAAGACACCGATGGCTGGATCTCAAGAGGCTACTCAGATTTTGGGAATGCTAAAATGTACTGCCATGAAAAATGAATAAATCACATCAAATGTTGTCACTTGTAGAGCACAATGCTGGCAAGAGTAACATAAATATTGATTTATTCATTCATTCAATCATTCTCTATACTGCATATTTGGCTCGCTGGGGAGGTTGGAGCTTATTAGGGCTGTGATTGGGCGAGAGGCGGGGCTCATCCTGGACGTGTCGCCTGTCAAGGACCTCATATTGAGACATACAACCAATCACTCTCTTACTCACATGCACTGTTAATTTTATTATTATTATTATGATCATCATCATCATAGGATAAGATAGGATAATACTTTATTGATCCCCATAGGGGAAATTTCTTTGTTGTAGCAGCGCAACAATAACAATATCAAAAAAGATAGTCAAAATATAAAAAAGCACTAAACAATCAAAAGCAATATAAACAATTAAAAGACAGAAAGTAAAAAAAAAAATATATACATATCATTAACACTAGTATTATGACTACTACTATTTATTATTAGGACTACTTCTGTTATTATTATGATCATCACCATTATATTTACTATTATTATTATTATTATCATTATTGTCTTTGTCATTATTATTATTATCATTATTATTATGTAATTATTAAATTGTATTAAATATTTCCCTCAGTGACATCTGTGATGCAACCTCACTTTTTCTGCACGCCAGGCCAATAAGGGCTGACGTGAGATCCATTTGCAAGGAGACAAACCAAAAAGAAACCCAAACAACAGCTTTAAAAATACCATTATAATAATATGTGAAGAGCGGCGTATATATCTTTGTTCGGGCTTAATGTTGTTTGTTTTACGCAGCTGTCGGTTCATCAGTCATCTTTGTCCTGATGCCGTTGTCCCTCAGCCAATGAGCTCCATGCTTTTCCCTCACGTTCTCTCTTATTGTCTTTATGAGTAATTCAGTTCCATCCGTTCCTTTTGTCGTTCGGCTGTTTAGTTTGCTCCCAGAAGCCCTCGGTCTCCTTTTGTTCATACAATAAAAAAAAAAAAATAAAAACCAAAAAAAAAGCGACGGTTTGATTCTTTCCTGCCTGCCACAAGTTCTTTTGTCTGAGTCCACCTGCAGGGACAATTTTCATGATACGACGTTTGTTTTTCTTTATTTTTAATTCATTTTTATAGACCTTTCATTCATTGCAATACCAGCTTTTAGATTATATGCAAGAAAGTATGTTTGTTTCTTTTTTTGTTTTTTCAAATGTCCCGGCTGGACTCTTTAGTATCTGTTGGAGGGTTGTATGATTAGGGAGTGGGAGACCGCGGAGCAGGGAGAACAGCTGCTGGGCCAGATAGATTTACTTTTAAACAAGAGAGAGCAGTGCGGTAATACTTTCCCCGCCCTGGATTGAAAGCAGAAAAAGGAGACGTAGGGCTCTGAATAAAGCTGTGCAATATTATCGAAAAGGCATTAATGTATCACAATGTTGTTTTTTTCCCCCCCCTCCACAACACTGCATCGATTTTTCCTCCCTCCGAACAATAATCCCTTTAGATGTTACTATGAAGCCAGTTCATTTTACAGAGGCCTCCAGATGCGACTGCTACAAAACCCTATGGTTTTGATGTCTCCACTTTGGTCCAATCAACCACTTCGATTTCATCACGACCCTCTGCGCGCCTGGATACGAAGCCGCGGATGGATGGATCTCAGATCCGTACGTTTCGAAAAGGGGATTGTTGGCTTTTTTTTTTTTTTTTTTTTACGGAGCAGATGGTTTACAGTTTAGGATGGAGCTCTGAGGGACGGCGATGGTGATAAAGATACCGTGAAATAAAGAGAGAGAGTGAATCCATTAGGACTTTTACTACCTTCAAAGAGTATATATCCTCGGGGAACAGGGGAGTGTTGCCACCAAAGTGCTATTGATCACATCAGCGTTATCTCCTCAACCTCAGAGTATATAAGTCATGCCTGCCCACAGGGAAAGCTGTCGCCGTGTGTGTATGGGAAATGAAGATTGCAAATTTGCATGCCAGCACAATACCTCCGTATAAAGAAAGTGCCTGTATTGGCACCTGTGCAGAAATGTGTGTGTGTGTGTGTGTGTGTGTGTGTGTGTGTGTGTGTGTGTGGCTATTTCTTTTTAAATTATTGCAGTGAGGGCACTTTGGCTGGTCACTTTGGCCGGTCACATTATAAGACACCTTCGGCGGGTTGATACATGGATTTAAAGCAGCATTATGTGCCTCGGAGGACCAGCGACAATGGATTACCATTGTAATATGATTTTTGTGAAATGGAACAACTGGTTTCGCCAAAATAAGAAGAGCGAAAGGAACAAGACCAATCCAGTCAGCTGGAAAAAACTTGAGAGCACGGTCATGTTGACATCGACGGTCATCACACCACAACATCAAATCAGCGGAAAGTCAATTCTCAGATAATCGTTCCGCAAAAGTCACGGTTCGCCAGCACCAAGTGATGGCCAGCGGTTAATGTTGGACTCTACAGCTCATTCATTCATTCATTTATTCGTTATCTATGCTGCTTACCCTGCACTCAGGGTCACGGGGAGGGGGGTGGGGGAGGCTTTCCCAGCCATCATTGGCCGAGAGGCAGCGTTTACCCCGGACTGGTCGCCAGTCCATCACAAAGCCATTTATCGAGACATACAACCATTCACTCTCTCATTCACACGTCTGGACAATTCAGAAGAGAACCCTATTCTCTGTATCCTCCTTTCTCACACCAACTACCTTCATTTCTTCTCTTACTACGTCCATAAACCTTCTCTTCGGTCTTCCTCCAGACCTCCTGTCTGGCATCTCCCATTCCAGCATCCGTCTACCAATATAGTCCCTATCCCTCCTCTGTACATGACCCAACCATCTCAGTCTGGCTTCTCTGACCTTCTCTCCAAAACATCTAACATCTGCTTTCCCTCTGATGGACTCATTCCTGATCCTATCAATCCTCGTCACTACCAAAGAGAACCTAAACATCTTCATCTCTGCTACCTCCAGCTCTGCCTCCTGTCTTTTGTTCAGTGCCACTGTCTCCAAACCATGCAGCAATTTAGGTACTGCAGTGAAACTCCTGCTTGTCTTTAGGCCGTGGAAGGCATACGGAGAACCTTGAGGAAACCCACGAAGACACGAGGAGAACATTGAGAGTCCACACCGGTCAGACTTATATTTTGGCATGTGTGTGTGTGTGTGTGTGTGTGTGTGTGTGTGTGTGTGTGTGTGTCTATGTATGTATGTATATGGAAATGTATATATGCATATGTGTGAATGTATATTTACACACGCTTATATATATGTGTGTGTGTGTAGGTGTGTAAAAACACAACTATTCACAAATACATAAATACATGCATACATACATACTCATATACAGTACACACACACAAACACACACAAAGTTTCTCAATACGATTGCGGTTTCCTTAAAAATATTGTGTTTCGATTTTAATGATAAAATTGCCATTTTGTTAAGATTAGGCATAACACTCTCATTTGTTTAAAGCATTTCCTCAAATTCAATAGAAAGCCTCTCGCTATTGAACAATTCGAAGTCGGGAAAGTAAACAAATGACTTCATGTCGTGAAACATGGAATAGTGAAAAGGACTCAAATCTGCTAATGGCTGTTGTTTTACTAAAAGTAAATAATGGTTTTCTTGTTCTTTTTTATATTCCCAGAAAACCTCCCCTCCTTTCAGCAACACCAAAACAGCGCTAAATTTACAAAAAAAAAGGTAAAGGCACCACATCCTCTAGCCCTGGCCCTACCAACAAAGATGCCCCTTCGATTCTGCATTGAAGATTGTAGTCTGGTCGTTCTATCCGAAGCAGGAGCAGAAGTCATGATAATCCCAAGAGTTGAAAAGGTGAGCGAAGACAAAAAGGAAAAAAAAAAAAGGTCTGTTGTGCGGGAATAAAACTAATCTCGACATACTACGTTCCCATGTTTCTTTGCACAGGATTTATTTTATATTGAAAATATAGGGGAATATGGTTTGTGAGCAAATCCGATTGGACGTTGAGTGAAAGGGTCAAACATCTCGCCGTACGGATGGATTAAATAATCTCAGATTCCCATAATATTTGGACACATATCAGTGCGTTTGTGTGCGTTGCGTTTCTGTGTGTGGACGAATCCAAAGAAAAATGGCTGTCAGCTGAATATGTGCGGATCGGTGGGTAGGGAAATGAACACAAGCTGCCTGACATGCCAGTGACCTGCAGTGTGACAGTATTGAGTTCCTCCATAATACAGAGTGATTACACAGCAATGTAAATTCACTCTGGTTGGTTCAATACTAGCAGTGTCACCCTGAAATAACACACACACACACACACACACACACACACACACACACACACACACACACACACACACACACAGACACACACACACACACACACACACACAGACACACACACACAAACACAAACACACACACAGACACACATACACACACAC
>CAAKHD010013616.1:179699-192224 GCA_901007705.1 Fistularia tabacaria | reverse complement strand
GCCCCCGCACACGCGCCCAAACACACAAACCCCCACACACACACACACACACACACACACACACACACACACACACACACACACACACACACACACACACACACACACACACACACACACACACACACACACACACACATACAGACACAATTCGCACGTATTATTCTTTCCTCATTGTCTTTGCAGAATCAAACATTCTAACTTGCACACACTGCTCCCTCTTGCGCAGTCACGCACTGCTCCAGCGTTCTCCACGCTCGGCAAATCTACGCAGCGCATACAAGTAAATAGTAATAAAATCTAAGCTGAACTATAAATAAATCAAACACATAACACCAGTGACGTGCAGTCAGGGGAGGCAGGAGAGGCCGTGCCTCACTTGCCAATCTTGGAAAGAAAAAAATGTAAAATGAAAAAAGAATAAATGGTTACATTTACTTCACCAGTTTTAGATAGTTTTTTTATTCAAAGTAGCTGGATTTTCACTTTTTACTGTTCGAATACTGAGAAGAGACTTGCAGTGAGACCGTGGACTGTTGAGCCACAACGTAGAGCGTGCAATGACAGCTGATGGCTGGCATGCTCTGCACGAAGACCATATTGCCGTATCTCTGTATGTCGTTATTAAAACGTTTAAACACTTTTACCATATGAACTATTACTCACTCCAATGTACAGTGTTTATTTGTCAACAACTGTATGTGTGTTACTGGTTTCTTGTGCTGAGTGATCATAAAACGGCCGCAAACTGATTCTGATTGTCATGAAGTCAGTGCCTCACCAGCCATGAACCTCACCGCACGGAACTGTATAACACTTATGTGTTTCATTATTTACAGCGCGGAGAACGCTGCAGCAGTGCGCAGCTTAGAGGGAATGTGCACAGTCTTGACCCCCACTGGATCAAAATGCAGTTACTCTGGAAAAGTTTTTTTTCCCCCGTCATTGGTCTACAACAGGGGTGTCAAACTCATTTTCACAGAGGACCTCATCAGCATAACGGTAGCCCTCAAAGGGCCACATGTAACGGTTAAGATGGCGCTGAGAGACGACAGCCTGTTGCAGCAACTGAACTGGTGCTGTAACACAAGAATTTCCCCTTGGGGATCAATAAAGTATCATTCATTATTCATTCATTCAACAGTATAAATGTAACTAAATGTAACAAAATGTAATGTAAAATAAATGTAACTGCCCCTTAATGTTCAATGACTCTGAATTTATTACTCATTCAAATCCAAACAACAGCAAACAACCAAACAACCCTGACTGCCTGGGGGGCATCTGTGCTACTGCCACCCCATCACTCCGTCACCCACTCACACATGTGGTGCCCATAACTACCATGGGCCACTTTGGTTCATTTAATCTATTTATTCTTGCTCATGTGTGCTATCAATGTGTAAATGTGTATGTATATTGTGTATATGTGTATATATATTTGTGTAGTTATGGGTATGTGAGTGTATATATATGCATGTATATGTGTGTGGAATGTATTGTGACTTCTGTGCATATGTGTTTGCACTGATATATGTGTGTATATATAATTTCTGTTTTTTGTTTTTGTTTTGATTTTATCTCTAATGTTGCAGCTGCAACACCCAAATTTCCCCTATGGGGATCAATAAAGTATTATCTTATCTTATCTTATCTTATCTTATCTTATCTTATCTTATCTTATCTTATCTTATCTTATCTTATCTTATCTTATCTTAAAATGCTACAGATGCATTTGCATAGATGTAAAAAAAAATGTTTACTAGTTGCTCTGTTACAACATAAATCCAAGATACCGTTTTTCCTCCTTGAAGCAAAAACATGTACTCGCCTTCCCATCTTTCTTGAAACAGCCTCTCATCAGCAACTTTCCTCTTCCCGGACATTTAGGGATGATTTGTATTTCTCAATTCAACTTGTTGAAAATCACATTGACGTGGATACACTGCAATCTAATGGCGGGATCCCGTCACTTTGCTTATTCATTTTACGACAATCAGACCTTTTGAGATGTTCTTGGAGGCCACATAAAATGATGTGGCGGGCCACATTTGGCCCGCAGGCCTGGAGTTTGACACATGTGGTCTCCAGTGTCGAATTTTAAGGTCAAACATCGCAGCTCGAGAAAAAAAAAAAAAGACATCTTGTACAAAAGAATAACCTTAAACTTTCTTCTTTGAGTCCCAAACTCTGTCTCCTACCCTGCTGCATTATAAAATCTTAGAAAAACAAAAACAAGCAAAGATCCGTTCTGACCCCGGCGTGACCGCTTCAGCTTATTGATATCGTGTAGACGTTTCCTTTAAATCAAGAATCGCTATCACCGAAATAATTCCTCGTTTCCACTCATTCGAAGTGCTTTCAATATGAGTAAATACCCAGATTAGCAAATCGCACCATCGCTATGTGCAACACCTTCATCAGGATAATGATAATAATAATAATATTGCCTTTACTGATGACAAGTTACATTTAAATACGTTACCAGCTGCAACAGAGAGAGATGAGTCAGGCATTCAGTTCTATTATTCGTGTAAAGAGCCGGATGTAAATACACATGGATGTGTATTTCTTTTAGCAGCTGATCAAACATTTCAGATCAAATTTGTGATGGAAACCTTATTACAAACAGGACTTCTTCCAGCTTGCAAGGCTAGGGTTTATAAAACATAACATATGGAGTACTTGGAAGAAACAGAAAAGAAAGAACATCCCGAGCCCAGAGGGTTAGTTACTCTCTACTGAGCCGCTACTCAGTAGAGGAGATTCAACTCCATGGAAAATGGTTGGTTGGCATGAAGTGGCAAATGTCTGTATAAAGATGTCATGATTTGGTCAGGGATTTGAATTTAAAAACAATTTTAACAAAAAAAGATAGATAATAAAAGAGCAATAACCTTTTCGCTTGAGTCACAATAAATATAAAACATATGAAGCCCTTTAGTGGGGAAAAAATGTTTGAAGGGTTAAAAAAAAAATTGCAGAAGTTTTGATCGATCTCGCAAAGTGGTGAGGGGAAAATGAAATACGGACTTTTGCGAGATCTCGTAAGACTGTTTACCCCAGACATCACGTTAGGGCGGCAGGACTAGCATCACGTAACGTTATAGGCTCAATGGTTAGAGCATAATGAGATTAGCTCACCTGGAACGCTGTGTTGCTACTTTAAGTTATTGAATGAATGTTATGCCCAACTGGTCTCTCTTCATCTGCATGATGCCGTCACTGAAATGCAGATCAAAATCGTCCTTCACGACTCCCTTTTTACAAACAGAGAACACAACTTGTCAACTGAGTCATATAAAACTCAATATCCTCCTCCCATTCCGTTGTCGTGTCTGTTGTGTTTTCTGTCTGATCTCTCTTCAAGTTAAAAGCTTTGCGAGATCTTGCAAAAGTTCGCCTTCTTTTTAAAAATATGTATGTAAAGGCAAAATGGTAAATTCCATGATTATAATTTTACCCAGAAAAAAGAAAAACTTGCTTCTTTAATGGAGTCTTAATGGGGGCTTTCACTTCTGCGTAAAATATTGAATATATAGTGGGAAAATAGTAATTCAAAAAGAAATAGAGGTATTTTATAAGCAAAATCATTTTACTTTGTTGACCGTTTCTCATCTTTAGCTTCTCAGACGAGGCTAATCCCACTCGTTTTGACCTTGTTTGAGAGACAGACCAAAGTTCTAAGTATCTGAATATCGTCTGCACGCATCCCTGCTGAGTTGAGTGCGTCAGCCTCAGCCGAAGAGCCTCATATATCTTATTTCACACTTTGTCCATCGGTGTAACACTAATGACGATGGGCGGGGTTTATCCATTTCATCGAACGGCACACCTGCCATCTCATCGTGAAGGTGCTAAATCTCATAACCGCCTCGACTTTCCTCGCCATTTGAGACGACCACATTCATATCGTGCAGCGCGCCTTTCCCCAGCGTCAGCCTCACCCGAATAGTTTTTCCTTTTCTTCCTTCAAAAAAATGTTACCCTCTCATAAGAAACAATATCCCAGCAGTTTATTTCAACTTACTAGAGTGTTGTTTTGTGGCATCTAACCAGTTTGCGGCACCTGTAAGGGCCTAGAAATTACATCTCCGTTCAAACCCACGGAACTCTCGTGACCCAATATGATCTTTATTCGATTAAAGTCCTTCATATTCGGTGTAATTCCTCCCATATTTTGTATGTATGTGATATTTTCTGATATTATCTTACTCCCATTCGTCCAGCCACCACAGAGGACAGATCAAGAGGAGAGGAGGTGAAGAGCAAGGGGACGAGACAATCGAGTTTCTGCATCGACGACGCGCCGTTTTACTCTGTTCCGTTCCATCGCTCTCAAAGCAGAAAGATCTGCCTCGGTTTATTGATTTATTGCCTATTGTGTCTCTTTCACTGTAGGGAACTCTTCTCGTACTGTACTCCATCGTGATTATCCACCGGAGCAGGACAGCGAGACAGGGAGACGGTTCCTCTGGAAACTGAGCTAGTGACGCGTGACTCGGTCTTGTGTGAAAATATTGTCTCATTTAATGAGGTTTGTATTTTTTCTAGCCAATCGATGGCTCTACACAATGTAAACAGGAAACAACTGCTTTGCGGTATAGCCTGCGTGCGTCGCATTGTGTAGTTCGGAGGAATGATACGCATTGCATGGACACCTCGAGTTTGTTGAATTGCACTTTAAACTGGAAATAAAAAGTTTCTATTCTATTTCCATACATTTATTTACCTACTTACTGATTAAATTAAATCAAATTTAAATTAAATCAAATCAAATCAAATCAAATCAAATCAAATTAAATTAAATTTCATATCATATTTGGTTATGAGTGAATGTTTTCTCAGGTTAAATCCAAGAAAAAATGTAGCTTTGCTATATTTTGCAGTCTCTTCGTCGACTTATATTTGATATTGAGCCTTGGTTGACCTCTGCAGGGAGTCAGTGGGGGGAGGGGGAGGGGGGGCAACAACTTCCGGAGACGGGTGAACACTTGTTACACTATCATTGCTGCTTTTTACCCTTTTCGTCCTCCCAGGATCCCACATCTCTCTTGTATGTCTACTTTAATTTATAAACACTTGTACTGCTCAGGGGCAGCCATATTGAGAAGCACACACACACACACAAACACACACACATACAAACACACACACACACACAAACACACACACACAGATAGACAGCCTGAGTCTGTATGCTCTATGGTTGCCAACTGTCATCTGTGAAATTTGATCAGCAGCCCTACTCATGTTTTGTGGCATACAGGAAATGGGGCAAGGCACTTGACAGACACACTGTCACTGAGGAGTAAAAACATGCAGGAAACTGCTGCCGTGGAGACGGTTACTCCCTATCTGATCCACACCGTCGAGATATCTGTGACGGTGAACGGAAGTGGAATGCACATCCAGAGGACTGCAACAGGTGGAGCTGCAATCGGTGCATCTCTGTTCCACTTAAATGAGTATTATCAAAATCCTAGCTGTAGGTGGCTAACCTGTGGCTAAAAACAAAGACGCCAAAGTGCAACACATGGATTCTATGCACTCGGAAAAAGGCTGTGCTATCATTTCCAGCTATCATATTAATGAGGCGAGTGTAATATCAAACACATGCTCAATTATTTAGCACGTGGACGCCCTAAGATTGTTTATCGGTGAAATGGCCCTTGATGGGCCAGAAAAGTCCCCCTTCTTGCAACTTAATCATTTTCAACTAAATAGGCAGAAAGACAGGGATGTGGTTAAATCTTGTTGTAATGGTTGCCATATCTGGTAATAAAAGCCTTACAATTATTTTTTTAAATCTTTTTTTTGTTATTTTCAGGGGGTGGGGCAGGGGATATCTCATCTCCAGTCCGTGTACAAAGGTGGAGCCCCATCGTTCCACTTGATGCAAATCGGCAGCGGGCCAGATGGGACACAGCCGGCAGGGGGTAAAGATCGTCTCTTTTTATTCATTTTTATTTATTTTCTTATCCGAGGGCAGCCACCTATTCTGAAACCATTACAGAAAAAAAGTCCCAGTATTACTTTTAAGGGGAAAAAAAAATCAAATATTAAAAAAAAAAGGCTAAAGGCTAAAAATGTATTTTCTGGCTGTATTTTGCTCTGGTAACGTATTCATGTTAAACCCTGGCACCAATTATATTTTATTTTTGTGGAGTCATCGCCTGTATAGAGAGTGAAGCCTCTTATAATCAACCGCAGATTTTTATTTAAGATAGATTTGTGCGCCGTGCCTCGCACAGATGGTTTAGCCCCGAGACACAAACGGCAATATCAATATAAATTGACATAAGACCGTCCATGATTGTCCTATACTCAAAATGAATTGTAATATTGACCTCCGCCGAAGAAGATTTGATTTATTTTTGTTGTTGTTGTAATGTTCTTAATTTAATTTTTTGTGACCCAGTTTTTAAAAAGAAGGGATCATGCTTGGATTGGTTCTGAGAGTCAGAGGGTTAAAAGGGGAACGTCACATCTGCCGGTCAGAAAGACGTAAAGCAAGCATTAATAAAAGTCATAATATTATAAAAACATATCATTTTACATAATATGTAAACCAAAGCAATTAAAAGGGCACTGAAAAATCAAACAATGAAACAGAATAATTTTATTAGGGATAAAAACAGATAATCAGCTAATGTAATTCATTTTAAATTGTTGTGAGCTTTTTACTTTTGTGTGGGAAAAGCAGGAAATTCAACTGATTTGATTGGAAATTGGTGACTGATGATGAGAACTGAGAAATATCTGGCCCCTGAAGCCATACCAAATGACTATTAGAGCTGGCCCGCCGGTATTACAGCCTGAAACGCATATGCCTGTTATACTACAAATCCCAGAATGCTCTGCTGGTGTTTTGGCGTGAAAAACAAGCTAACCCATAAAGTCCCTCTCCTCTGTTTACAGTTGTCATAGAGACCTTATGCTAATACTGGCACCGTGCTCCTCCTCCGAACAATGGCGAAAAGAAAGGCAGAAGACAGTTTTATATTTTTTATTTTTACATTTAATATTAGCCTATGGAAACAATTTAATTCAGAAGGCTGCAAATAAAAAGAGACATACAATTTTTATTTGACTTTTATTCAAGAAATGAATGCCATTGATGTGTTTTTTAATTTGAATTCCGATTTTGTATCTGTGCAATATTAAGTTATATATTGTATAGTATTAAGCTTTGCTTGTTCCATTTTCAGTTTTGAAGCAAAACTTTTTTGGGTCCATGTAAAAAGGTTCATTGTTATATCTGGAGGAAGATTTTTTTCAGTAAATATCAATGTTGGCCCTCGACTTTGACCCAGTTTTTAATTTTGGCCGACTGTCTTTGAGTTTGACACCTTTGTTCTAGAGCAAAGGTGGGCTTCTGCTGGGAGGCTCTAGGGAGACCCAAAAAAGTAAATAAATAAATTGAAGGGTTAGAACATCCCATCAGATATCTATGTCACATTTTACAGCCTAAAGTGTGACACAGTAGTTTGGAGAATTTGGAGAGTTGTGCTTGCCTGGATAAAATGTTAGGCCTTGGGACCTTTCCGGTGTAATTTAATGTAGTTCGAAGCTCAGCAAAACAGCAATATCGAGACGATCTCGGGTATATTTTGCTCTGAATGCAGCATTATTATCATCAAAAATTTAAAAAAATAAATAAATAAATAAAGCTCAGTCGCATTGCCGGCGATTCGGCAGTCTGAAACGGCGACGAAAGACGAGGCAGTTACGAGATTTAGCGCCTTCTCGATGAGATGGCATGTGCAGTTGGTGCCATCCGATCGAATCGACCCCGCCGAGTGTCATCAGTATTATTCAATGGACAAAGGTAACCGAGGCTCTTCGGGCGAGCCTGACGCACTTGCCAAAGCTACATTGTCTTTCACCAAAACCAAAATCGTCCCAAAACAGCAAGGATGGGTGCGGACGATATTTAGATACTTAGAACTCTGGTCTCTTTTTCAAACAAGGTCCAAATGAGCCTCATCTGAGAAACTCAAGATGAAAAACGGTCAACAAAGTAAACCAGTATCGTCTATTAAATCCATGTACTTCTTTTTAAATGACTATTTTCCCACCACATATTCAATATTTTACACAGAAGCTAAAGTTCGCAGCGAGACTCCCTTAAAGAAGCAAGTCTTTCTATTTTCGGTGTAAAATTATAAGTGCGGAATTGACTATTTTGCCTTTAAATACATTTATGAAAAAAAAACAACAACCTCAGCCCCTTCTTCATCACTCAAAACCATTCCCCTCTTCACTATTTTATGCTAATTTTCAAAGATGAATAGGTCGGCTCATTCACCGCCACGCTTGCATTAATAACAACTCGCTTATCTTCTCTCTTAAGCACGGAGATGTGCCTGTCATGCTTTTCATCACGTGGTTATTTCCGCATTTGTTGCTCCTTGAAGCCCAACACAAAACTGGAGGAGAAAGCTTTCAATGTTTTTCGGTAATGACTTTGGATGTTTTGAATGAGCGGGCGCGGGCGAGATTCTGATCAATCTCCTTGCACTTCCTCGATTGATTCTCTTATAAATTTCAAATCAAACAAACTCCAGCTCATCCATCACAAAGCGGGCCTGACCGCACCGACTGGCGTAATTGATTTTTTATTATTTTTTTTGTCACCTCCGGCTAAATATCACGACACATTACCGGAGGGCTGGAGCAAGTGAACTTTCTGTCAGAGAGGGAGGACAGTAGAGAGAGCGACGGGAAAGAGGGATGGAGGGGAAGAAAAGGAACACTTAGTCTGTACTTACCTTGGCGACGAGAGGCAGAGTGTGGTCTGTGTTGTGAACAGCGTGGGCCAATCGTCTGTGACACCTCATTTATTACCCTCAACGTGCTGGAACAGACGCACAATGACATTGGCGTCGCCCACGCCGAAGCTCAGGCCGCCGGTGTCTCTCTCTAAAGCACACCTGCCTTATTCACCTTTTACTAGACTTTCACCGGACACGACGGCGCATTCAGCGCCCGAAATAAAGACGTCGGGGCTCCTTTTGAAGGAAAGAAGGAACAGTTCCATCTAAGCTTTTGTCCGAATCCTTTAAACCCGATATGGAGATACGTTATCGTGCAAAACTGACATTTCAGAAACAATTAGAGCTCACAAATGCCGTCAACATTGAACCATAATGTTCTTTTTCATGCATTTTTTTAATCACATTTTTGAATGAATGTTTTTATCACAGAATTTTTCATCACAGTTTTAACGGATTAACAATAGCGAAATTGACCAAATTGTCGTAATTTTATTCCACATGCTTTGTTTTTATTTTTGTTATTGCTATGTGACAAATATTTTTGTGAAAATGCACACAATAAAATGGAGATTGTGAAACCGAACTCAGTATTTATCTAGACTCCCTGCGTCAGTGCCTCTGTTTGTGATTTAATTACGGTGTGGTGACGAATGATTGAAACACCGGTGTTGAATTTCAGGCTGAGAAAAAAGGTGATTTGTCCCGCTGATCGGAATGAACGGGCAAAGCAGCTGAACGTTGAGCAGATTGTGCAGTTCATTAGTTAATTTTCAGAAGAAAAAAAAAATTCAAATGAAAAAAATGACCCGGCTTATTTATAGGAACATATGAGCATCATCGACAGCCAGGAAAAAACTTTGGATTATATTAGACAGATCCATCATCCAAGCCACAAAACTTGTCTTACATGGAAGAATTTTGAATTTTTGATTAATTTTGGAACATCTAAACTTGGATATTAATATTAAACAATATAATTATATAATCACTTTGTTGCAGGTATGTTTCATGAGGTCGTCCACTACTGCTAAGTCGAGAGAGGGTGCAGTTCTCTATGGCAGTGGTCCCCAACCCCTGATGCCCGGACCGGTACCGGCCCCCAAAAGAAATCGTTCTTGGTACAAATTATAGTTTTATAGTTTTTTCTTTAGACCTTCTAGATTATTTTGAAAAACGACTGTTTCCCCCTTCGCCTTACTGCCACACTTAATTCTGTCCCGCCATTTCACACATCAGCTACCACAAGCTAGCCCTTGAAAAAAAGGAGCCAGAAACAAAATCGCTGGAGAGCTTTTACAGGAGGAAACGTGCAAACGATGAGACCGCAGAAGCGTCGCAGACTGCCAGCAAAAAGAAAGCTGCATTTAAAAGAAAATATCAAGATTCCTACATACGTTACGGGTTCATCGCAACAGGTGATGCACAAGCTCCGCACACAATTGGAGTGTCACTGATGGGACTGTCTAGTAGCGGGGAAACAAGTCCAGGGCTCCAACTGACTGTACATTATGGTGAATTGATATTGTAGTGCCAAATTATTGTAATTGTCTAATATAAAGTGTAATCGTTGTATTCAGATTAAATACTGCGAAGTTATTATTTGAACCCCCGCACCTCTAACCAGTCCGCGGAAACGTTATCATGCATAAAACTGGTCCCTGGTCCTGATGTTGGATGCTAGATTTCGGCTTTTTAAGCTTACGGCTGGGGCGACTTATGCTGCTGAGAGACATCCTATCCTATCCTATTCTAGATCTACTGTAGCGACCTCGCCATGCATCCACCATTGTAATTAATTTCATGAATATTAGAACTATTAATGTATAATTTCTGCTATTACCATTTGACTGTTACTGTTAGCATTAGTATTTTTATTCCTGGTAGTTCGTATTAGTATTACCGTATTTGGGGACAATAAGGCGCACCGCATTATCAGGCGCAAAATCAATGAACGGGTCTATTTTCATACATAAGGCACACCATGTTACAAGGCGCAGGATAAAACGTATGGTACACAAAGCAAAACAAAACATTCAGTTTAGTCAAACTTTATTCAACTCATTCACAATAACTCAGATTTGTAACAAATACAGAAAAATAGTAGCAGTTCATCTGCTTGCTTCCTCCACTTCTGTACCATTGATTCATTAATGTTGAATTCCTTCACAGCTGCTCTTTTCTCATGATCGCCTGCGTGACTGGTAGCCCTGAGTTTGAATTCTGGGGGTCCTCATACACACAAATGTACAGTAATATTATGTTGAAGCACAGTACGAACCAGTATTAAAAAAAAAGTGGCGGAGGTAAGCGTACTACGTGCTGTTCTCTGATTGGTTTATTGTTGCTAGCGATAGTGGAGACCTGAAGTTAGTGTGAGTTTGGAAAAACATTGTATTCCAGCACTACATAATTAGTTATCTAACATTGTCTGACATTACTACCGTTATTCAACCAAGGACAGACTTTAATACAACATGGAAATGGTCCAACAATCAATCAAACGGAGCGGTTTCGTCGCTGACCAAAGTCGCAGTAAAACATTTTGACAGATTTTGAGTGCACTGTACCACATAAAATTTGTTAAGGGTCAGTTAGCACAACAAGAACACATACATAAGGCGCACGGCTGATTTTTGAGAAACTTTAAGGATTTTAAGTGCGTCTTATAGTGCGAAAAATACGGTAGTATTATTATGATTAGTAGTTGTACGAGAACTTTTGTGCCTGTCCCTCTACCTCCAATGGGTCGAGACAGAAGGCCGCCCGAGTTGAGCTTGAATCCGTCCAAAGTTTGTGCAGCTGTAAAATGTAATTTTTGCTCGACGCCGTCGCCGTGTGACTTGTCAACACTACTGATTTTTCGTTTTACATTATTGTTCCATAGGGAGGAACTTCATCCAAAAATGAAAAGTAAACATTCAATGTATACGCTGTGTTGGAGGAAGTATAATTTTGTCTCTTTTTTCCGCACCATCTCCGAGTTGAAAGGAAATCATTTGCAGAGACAGCGCCCACGACAATGTCTGCGGGGTTATTTGTTTCGGAGAGAAACACAAGTGAGTTTTTCAACTTTATTATAAAAAAATTAAAAAAAAAAGCCACGAGAGAGACGGCGTTCATCTGCATCTTCCAGAGGGCGCGGATGTCTTAATGGCTGAGACCCATCCAATTCTGCTCGCGCGCCAAAACAATCTGGAAACTATCACAGCGAGCAAAACGATTATTTTGATGTTGGGAGTGAAATGTCCATTTAACATCTTTTGATGCCGGTGCTTTGCTTGTTGGAAGACAAACATTAGATCATACCGCCGATGTGAGTTTTATCTTCAATCCAATCGCGCGTTAGGATGCAGACCAACGCACAGGCGGACTGATTTGTTCAGGGGGCGGAAGAGCTCAGTGAACCCGCTGTAATCTCTTTAGCGTTTTCTCTGAATTTCATCTTACTTGAATCAAAAATCCTTACCCCCCCCCCTCCAAAAAAAAAAAAACAGATAAAAAAAAACAAACAAAAAAGAAAATCACATTTTGGGAAGATACTTTGACTTGACGTGTGGGTGTATGACCTTTCATTTTAGCTCTGGACCACTTGCACAGAGGGAGGTTTGTCAGGGTGCACTGCAGACAGAGAGAGCTGCTCTTATTAGCCGTGGCAGGCCTGGGTGGGTTTGTGTGATAGAGATAGATGGTCCTCCTGTGGCTACCACACACACACACACACACACACACACACACGCTCACCCAA
>CAAKHD010013616.1:151294-179416 GCA_901007705.1 Fistularia tabacaria | reverse complement strand
AAACAATCCATAGCCTCACACATCCACCACCACACACACCCCCCCACACCCACACACACACACACACACACACACACACACACACACACACACACTTACCCACACTAACAAATGTATCCATGCTGATTCGCAGTACTCTCAGTTTTCCAAGTACTTGTGTTGTCATGCTCTGCAGGCTCTGATATGAGGTCAAGTGTGCAAGGACAGAATCACACACTGGACAGTTTCCACACATGGAAATTGACAAATACATTGGAACACACACGTTTGCCCGCAAAGCGAACCCCTACGTGAGAACAAAATGGCTCCATTCATTGTTACAAGCAAGCAATGACTCGTAGCCGCGCAATTCTAATTTGCTCTGAAAATATTCTCAGGTAATGACCCCTTGCATGCAGGCTTCTCAGAAAAAAAGAGCCTTTGAAGCATTTTCGCTGACCTATGCATCTGCACATATAATGGGCAACTGTCCTTCATGCAGCCCCCCAACGCACACACCAAAAGCATACACACACACGCCCATTTCTACATCTTTAGCCTATTTGCTGTTATCAGGCTCTGTGAATTATATGTGTTCTTCAGCAAAGAGCCAAGTGGTGCTGCTGTGTCTCTATCTGCCTCCAGCATCAGCATAGTCAGCTCAGCTCAATAGAAATACCAAGATGAACGTGCACGTAAGCACACAAACACGCACTCACACACAAATGCGCAGACACACACACGCACACACACACACACACACACACACACACACACACACACACACACACACACACACACACACACACACACACACACACACACACACACAGCGAGGCTACACTCATCAGCCGTTATCACGGTCTTTATCTCACACACACATCGAATGAGAAAAGACTATCATGTAAGAGCAGGTTCCGTGTTGATGACCGTTGAAGTGTGTGCTCCATCAGCATAAGTAAAGAAATTATCAGCATAATGCATTGGAAAAGGACATTTCATCTTTAGTCTAATCCAGATTCACAGCTGCTGTGAGTGCATGCGTGTGTGTGTGTGTCTACTGGATGCTATGGTAACACAACTCAAGCTTATTTCGATTCACCTGACAAGGCATTGCAAATAAGCACAATCCTGTTAGAATTTCCATTACCCCGGCTTGGATGTTCAACTCGTGGTAGAGAAATACTTCTAGCTCCTTTTTGACTTTTCTTTTTTTTTTTTTCGTATTTATGCACATCGGCAGGATGAAGTGCGCACAGGGGCAAAATTATCAGCAGGCTGACGCGTGAGTGTGTCTGAGAGATTGGCCGCTGCCGCTGCTGCTGCACGGATTATAGCATGTGAGGCTGCAAATGAAAGGTTGATATTCAAGGCCGGCGCGGAATTTAAATAAAATAAGACATTTATTTAATCTCTTCTTTTTTTTGGCAGGGGTAGTGGAGACATATTCATGTTATGTCCTGCTGGGCGTCCAACTGCCTCTTCATCTGTTTCTAAGCTCTGCTAATGTAATATGAGCCGAAATATTCATTTAGTGCCGTCTTCAGTCCACCTGAGTTCACTTTCTCATAGGACATCTTTAGTAATTCTGAGCCACACGTTTTTTTTTCCCCCCAAAAGGAGGATTTTCTCAGCCTCAAAGTTTGAAGTTATGTATGTTTCTGACCCCAAAAATGAATGGATAAAATGAATAAATAAACAAATAATTATATAATTTCTACAAATAATAATAATTAGAATAAGAACAACAGAATGTTGATTTTTTTCCACAATTCATTTAGCTGCTATTTATATGTGAATTTAGCTCCCCAAAATCTGTCCATCTATTTGTCTCTCTATTCATATATACTAATATATATATACTGTATATATCTATTAATAATGTCATTGAGTTTTAAGTTAATCTAATTTGCATTTTGTATCCGAACCCTGTGTATTCATTTTCATATTAATTGTTTTAAATAACGTATAAAGTAATAATGATTTATGATAATACATTTTGCATTGATTTTTGTCATTCCTGTTTGAATATTCCGATACGCATGTCCTGAGTTTAATTAAAGATTTACATTTCTTAGAAACAGTTTAATAAATAAGTAGTAATGGAATATCTTGCAAAGTATCACATGCATTAGTCGAGTGACCTCTGACTTCTTCAGAATCTGTCTTAAGCGTGACTTCATTCCGTATCTCGCGAGTAAGTAGAAGAAAAGAACAGTTTATCTGCAGAGACATGAGGATTTTATCCTTTTCTCAAATGTATTATCCTGAATAAGAATTTTTATGCTGTCAAGCATTTTAAGTCTTTGTTAAATCAAGGTCACTGATGCTGTTTCCTACATTGTTTTGTCAGATACCATGGATAAAGTTCACAGACTCCGTCCACTGTTTCTCACAGCTTCTAAGATTTAGCTCTCGTTACCTTGACGACAGCTGTGCGACCGGTGGATTCCAGTCTGGGTGCTCTGGTTGAAGGCGGAAGGCTCCGAGCCAATGGCCACAGCTCCCAACCTTTGTTTAGGGATAGATCGCCGGCAGAGGGGGATAAAGCCTATCGGTTCAGAATTCTGATCAAAATGGGGGGAGAAAACGGTAATTTAAACAACCATTCAGGAAAATGTAACTTTTGTACAGGCACCCACACTCGTGTTATCTAGTTTGGTGCGGCGCCATATTATGACACTGCAGTCCCCGAGCTGAATAATGGCCGTGCAGCAATTCCATTGATGGAGCAACTGTGAACACACCGCCGCCGAGCAAGGATAGCCACTTCTCACTTCTGACACTCGGTCTGGAGTGTCAAATTTATTCCGGTAAACCCATGTTGCTCTGCTGCGATATGAGCCTCATGACGCTCACAGCTAGGACGATTGCTTTCTGTCAACCAAAAACATGAAAAAAAAAAAAAAAACGAACAAAAAAAACAAGTCACTTAAACAGAGGAGAGCCTATATCTTTTGGTACATGCTGGAAAGAAATGGAAAAAAAAAACATATATAATAAAACAATACAAAAACAATGAGAAGAGGACAAAAACCTTTTCCCTTCAATAATATATATGACATCCAGGCACGTGTAAGAAACGGGATATAAACTCGAGTTTATCACAGGATACTTTGCTGAAATACGACAAAAGGGAAATGCATGTCTGAGGTTATCATCACCGCTTGGTAACGTGACAACCATTCAAGCTTACGGGATGCTGTTTGATCCAAGAACAACAGAAGTGGTAAAATAATACAATTTACGTACACATTTGACACTGAAAAAGCTGATTGGATAATGGTTGCTAGCTCTGACACCATTCTGAGGTATTTTGTGGACACTTTTATATTTCATCCGTCATCATTCACTTGCTAGTTAAGATTCCTTTCACTGTTTGGTCACAAGATGGAGGTGACAGGACTTCTCCGAAGATTCGGGCGTTTTCACATCAAACGGGATTTTTCATCGAACCGCTGCTGGACAATACTGATCAAAAAAGTATTATTCGGAGAAGCCCTGATGGAAAATAACATCAAAAAATGAATTCCAACATATCACCGGTTGGTTCATTATAAAATAGGAGAAGGCGTCAGTCAAGGCAGAAAACATGACAACCAAGTCCAGGAGAATATATTATAAATATTCTCCTGGACTTGGATATATTGGATGTGTGACAGAGAAATCAATTGGAGTGATGAAACACACACGTCAGAAAAAGGAAACTGACTACGTCCAAATAATAAAAAAAGATCAAAATGTATATTTATATTATATGTATTCTCCTGGACTTGGATATATTTTACATTATGATGGCAATCATAAAGTTGACGCAATTATTAGAAAATTCAAATGCCGTTGTTTCTCTGATGCAGATATGAATAGAATTGGGCTAGCTACTAGTGTTAGCTTCCACGTTGTTACACGATAAGGTTGATGCTAGCATTGGGAGACATTTCTTGTTTGTTTTTTGGTTGCGTGAATTGACACGTAGTATTCTGCCAATTGTACTTGGTAGGGAAAGCGTTTCTTTTTCTTTCCAAAGTCAAGAACCTCATATTGAGTTGACGCTATCTCGTAGCTATGCTAGTGCGCTGGCGTTTTATCTTCGAGATGTGGAGTTGGACAAAGGAAAAACCAAAGCGTATGGCTTCCGAAGTAAATAGAACTTAAATTTAATAGTGAAAAAGGCCGTGATAGCCATGTTAATCCTGTCAACAATGACAGCACTGCGGTTCCCTTCCGTGGCTTCCATCGCACATCTTGACGATAGCTTGAAAACACCGTTCCTTTTGATTTCCTCCTGTGGTGCCAAATTGACGAACATTATTTCGACTGATTCGACAATTATCTCACAAAGCCTCTAGTTTGGTTTAACGAGACCAACTTGACAAGAGACAATTATCCCCCCTCCCCACTGTTCATTTTAAAATTTTACATTTCAGGACGTCCGTGGGACAAACGTCATTGGAAGCCACTGACGAGGTTTACAATCAGTCGGAGCAAAGGGATGTGTGACAGAGCAATCGATTGGAATGATGGAACATGTACGTCAGAAAAAGGAAACTGACTACGTCCGAAAAATTAAAAAGATTAAAATGTATTTCTGTGCGTGATAACTGTAAATAAACCGATCGGGATCGTTCACTCCATTTTTATGGTGAAAGCCATCTTGTGTTTACAAAAATGTATTTGCCAAGTTCAAGCAGGTCAGCCTCAATTTCAACGGGGTCAAACATACCAAAAAGAATTAATGGATGGGTTATGTTAAATCTGTGAAGAGGTTTTAGCTTTGTTAGGGAATAAGTGTCAAGAGTGTGGCTCTACATTGTAAATATAGAAGATTTTATGGATCCTTTTTTTTTTTTTTTATTTAAACCATTAATAGGTCAACACTATTAATACTATTTATATTTATGTCTCTCCAGCAAGCACCTTTGTTCCCAATTTTGCTTGGCTTGGAGGGAGATTCATGTTTTGTTATTTTTTTTATTTTGTATAACATTTGTTTGGTGAATTAGTCAGTATTAGCTTTTTTTGTTTGTTAATTTGTTCACTTTTTTTTTTCTTATTTGGATGAGCAACGGCTCAAGAGACTGATGTTTATTTAAAATAGCACCGCTTTCTCCTCCACCTCCCGCCATGAACCCCCAGTGACCTGGATGTACCTTCTGGTGAAAACTTAAACAAATATGAAGGACATCAGGAGTAAATGTCTCCATTTTATGTCCCAAAAATCCAGTTTCATCGTATCCTTAATGTTTGTCTTACTCCTTTGCTCATTAGTGCAGACACATGATTTTGCGTGTGATGAAAGGTCCACAAGGTGATTGGACGTCATTGAAGAAGTCCTAGCAGTGCCAAAAGTCCTGTCCCAAGACTCGAGTCTCTCAACCACAGAAAGAACTCGTACATGCTGAGTTTCCACAGGCTGAAGGCCTCGGCGAGCGTGATTTGAAGACGTCTCCTCCTCAGGTCAGTCTCACTCCTCTTGTGCCTGTCGGTCAGGAAAAAGAAACTGATACAAAGATATCTTCTTTGAAAAAAAGGGTTAAAAGATTGAGAGAAGCTGTCATGAATCATTTGATGATTTTTTTTTTTGTTTTATTTTATCTTATTTTATTCTATTCTATTTTTATCTCGATTTACTTTTTATGTTTTGTTTTTTCATGGATTAATAATGTTTTATTGTGATTTGTTCTTTTTCCATTGAGCACTTTTTCCTCATATCCATATTCATTACTCTTGGTGTGTACATTTGAAAACAACAGTTTATCATATATATATTTCTCAGAACATTTCATTTCTAGAAAATAGTACATTTCACTGCTATCCATAGAGGGAGCACAAGATTTATATACTTTATTAAATCCCTTTGACCTTTTGTGCCTAATTTCTGCTATCTGGACAATTGTTTGTCGTTGTGGCTGCTGTAACAGCTAAATTTCAGGGTTTTAAAAATGTTATCTTATCCTCAGAGCTTAGATTGTTCCCGATAAGTAACATCATTATTGTTATCTTCCATCCACTTATCCCTTAGAGGGTCATAGAGAGCTAGAGTCTATCACAGAACACAATGGGAGGATGCAGGTTATATCCTGGACAGTTCTGTCTAAATGGCCACTGGAGACAATGTAAAATCAAATTTTTTTGCACTTATCCGTAGCTTTACACTGTATGTCCAAAAAGAACCAAAGAGAAATCCAAATAAACACCTTGTTTCCAATTATCTTGCATTTAGAAATACATGTCTACCTGTACACACTTCTCAGAGGGATGTGTTGTAGTTCTTGTTCAAGTGCAGAACACAAAGGAAGTCTACGAGTCGATATTATGAGGAGGGTATTTTTATGCAATACATCACATATTCGTTAGACTATTTGGATTATTTTGACAAATGTGCATGTTTTGAGCTGAATGCAAACCGCTTTTGGGTCAACAGCCCAAAACAAACTTTAGGAAATATAGTGTAATTCCCATTATACAGATTGAAATAACAAAAAGAGAGATAACTGATCAGGTTGAACCCTGACTCTTGGATGGAGATAAAGAATGAATGAGTGAATGAATATCAAAATGGGTTCTTGTTAGATGATATAAATTAATCTGATGCTGTGAAACTCCCATTCATCATCTCATATTGACAGAACAGTCCTTAATAGAGTGAAATAGGCTATTTCCCATTGTTATTTTGATATCTTTAAGTAATCTTACACCACCGACATCCAGGTTATTTCTGACCTACAGTTCGGGAAGAGTCACTATCTAAGAGAAGGAGAAGACTTAATTTTCTATTAAGCAAGACGCATCATGAATGCACCTGTCATTTTTTTTTTTTTTTTTTTTAAACACAAAATTTCGAAAAATGTATATTGTATTTTAATGTCAAAATGCATAGATAGGTCACAGAATTCTCAATTACTGGCATATTAGTTGTTAACACCAATAATACATATTTCAAGTTGTAGGCAAGTTTGATCGCAGGTTCATATTATTAGCAACGGCATTGTGTATGAGTAATATTTTATAACTTGGCTATTCAGACAGGCTTGACTACTGTCAGCCAAGCAGCACCAGAAAAAGGCAGGGACTCTCTCGTGTGTGTGTGTGTGTGTGTGTGTGTGTGTGTGTGTGTGTGTGTGTGTGTGTGTGTGTGTGTGTATGTGTGTCCAGAGCATTATCCTTTAGCCATCTGATGAGACCTGAAGTGACAGCCTGCATCCCTTCTCTCCTAACCCATTACGCCAAATTCTATTCCTCTTCCAAAGACACTTACTTGTCAGCTTTGTTTGTCTTTACTTCTGGCACATTTCCTGGGTCACATTGTATGAATATTATCCTCCACTTCTGGACCCACGGTGGACTGTTTTAGTGGTGCGATGGATTTAAAATTGCGGCTCTTTGTTAATCATTGATGAGCCTGGTAACAATTTTCTGTCAGAGACAGGGCTACCAAAAGCTACGGCTCTTAACCGGACACATTTTCACCGAAAAAGCTGTGCTTTTCCCTTTTCCTCACGCACAGTTGAAGATAGTAGAGAAATAAAGAGTCACTTTCCAATATGACCAAAGCTTTCAGTATCATTGAAAAGGGGTATGATGGGAAAACATCCGTAATGTTGCACAAGTGTGAATTTAAGGTGATTTATCTCCCAACGTAAAGCCAAAAGATAGATTTATGATCCCCCCCCAAAAAAAAGAAAAGTAAAAATGTGGTGTTAATGACTATATTTGTCGCAGTGATCGACATTTTTGGGGACTTTTGGTGAGCCATCCAGATTACACAGTATTTACAAGCACATCGCTACTAAGGCATATTTAGATGAATGAGTCTAAAAATCAAAAACAACATATATATATATATATATACGCACACACACACACGTATATACATTTATATACACATATATATACACACACATATATACATACATACACACACACACATATATATATATATATATATCTATATATATTTACGCACACACACACATATATACATATATATACACACACACATACATATCTATATATATATCTATATCTATATATATATCTATATATATATAGAGAGAGAGAGAGAGAGAGAGAGAATAATATATTGAAATCTGACCTGGATCACATATCCATATTTTTCAGCTTCATGTGTGGAATCATTGTGCTGAACCATATGTGAAATGCATTCGAAGAAATCACTGAGGATGTCCTCATTTTTTGTATTTGTGAAAAAATAAATAAATAAATGAAATAAACAGGAAAAAAATAAACTCCCAACATGCAGACTCCATCCCGAAGAAGTACACCCGTGTAGTGATTGAAAAGTAATTGTTTGCTTTATAAATCGCCTAAAAATGTCAGCAGGCACCCGGTCTGCATTGTCAAAACCTGCGGCAGCAATTTTATCGAGAGTGAAAATATTATTCCCTGAGCTTTTCCGTTGCTTCTGGAGAGCATTCAGCATGTGCGGGCTTCCGCCGTGTGGAGCCTGAATTGGCAAATCTGGAAGCTGCGGTCACTCTTGGACAGCGGGTCTTTCCGAACATCAGTTTGAAATTTGCGTTGATGCTTTGAATGAAAAACAACAAAAAAAGGACCATAAAGTCTTTTCATCAGATTACCTGGCCAAGGCTCGGATGCAGCAGCGGGACATGTTTATGAAGGAAGAGGAGGCGGCTCTGGTCTGCAAGGTCGTCTCAATCCCCCGGAGCAAGTCATTGGTCTTGAGAAGCAGCAGCATCTGGCGGGGAACCCTGTTCAGCAGATCACTGATCTGGGGCAGGTAGAGAGCAGCATTGGTCCGGATCTCGACATCCTGCCAAAAAAGCAGAAATATGGGTAAATGGTCGGCACAGCAAGGCAAACTGGTGGAAATCAGAGATGGCATGATGTGGTCAATCGACTTACTGGCGCGGACAAACAAAACATGCGATGTGAGAAAACATATTTCAAAAATGGAAAATGTGAACACTAATTTAAATATATCAGTCTACTAATAAGTCTACAACGAAGTCGTTCTTTGACTTCATTCACAAACTCAATTACTTTCTTCCTCTTGAAATTAATGTAAATCCCGTTGATCCGTTCTCTAGCCCAGAAAGCATACTTTTTTAGAAGTTTTTCATGAGTTTATGTGTGGCAAAATTACAGAAAGGAATTAAAGGTAACCCTAATTATTACTGTCGCTAACGCTATCTCCAGCCAGCTGTCTTTCATTAACCCAAACCAACAATAACTTTTCTACTTCTGCTACGACTTGAGACGTTTGCTTCTTTAACATCGTCAATCCTTTCACCACATCAGCCACCTTTGGTGCATCTTAGTTCTTTAGGATAGTACAAATGGTTGACTTAGCCGGGTTGTAGCTTGGTGAGATCTTTAACATGAACACCATTCTCACGTTTCGTCATTATTTTGTTCTTTGGATTGACTGTAATACGCTTAGGCTTCTTAACACCAGTATCAGAAGCAGTTTTTACTTTCTTTGGAGAAAGGGCTAATTTAATGCAAAAAGCACTAAATAGTGTATTAAGAGGAAAACCCAACGATGAGTGATGGAAACAATACTGAGTGCTACGCAAGACCACCTCTACGTGACAACGCCACATGGCGGGGCGACTGCAAGCTTGTTTGTTTGTTTGTGTTCGTGAATCGAGGGTTTGCTCACATGCCGATTCAAAGTTTGTTCAAAAACTCTGTTCATGAGCTGATTTGTCCGTGATTCGGGGGTTTTTGCTGGGCGAAGTTCCCCTGTATGTGTTTCTTTTTAAAATCATGAGGAAAAATAATAATAATAATAATAATAAAAAAATAAACATAAAATAAAATTTAAAAAAAAAATTAAATTCAATAAAAAAAAAATTATATATATATATAAACATAACAAGTCAACATTGTCAAATCAGATCTCAATAATAACTGCGATCTATCTTGAGTGAGCTCGCATGGGACCACTGAGACTTAGGGTTCAGGTGGACCTAGATGCTTCTGTGGAGCGCATAACAGGGAATATTCCAACTTAATAAAGTGCTGAATTTATTTTGTTCATTGAATAAAGAAAAAGAAAATCCCCCAAAACTTCTACATGCATAATAGTAATTGATTTTAAAAATAGAAATATCCTAGTAAGGTAGGTAGCGGAAATAAAATAATTTCTGGTATTTTCTAGCATTTTAAAACAAAATATATGCAGCCAGATGAAAATAGTTAAAGCATTTACGCAATGCAATTTCCAAGATAACTAAGCAAAGGCTAGGCTATTTTCCAGGAGGTACTTTTTTGAATATACACAAGTCCCTCGCTTATTGCAGGAGTTACATTCCAGAATCAGCCATGATATATGAAAATTCCACAAAGTATCAAAGTATAATGTTTTAAATTTTGTTTTTTATATATACACAATATATACACAATATATATATATATATATATATATATATATATATATATATATATATATATATACACCCAAGAAAATGCTTATTTTACCATTAAATAACTGAAATGATGAATACATAGAAATACATTTATACCGCAAAAATTCTTGGTACAGCAAAAATTCCGCAATGTATCTGCGATACAGTGAGACTGGTGAGGGACTACTGTATTAAACACATGTAAACTAAATAAAACCCCTACATGCTGTAGTTCTTGGTCTTATCTTTGATTATACTACATTGCATAACTTAAAACACTGGCTAGTGGAATGTTAGCGATGCTAACATCAACTTTTGATCAATTCAGACGATAAGTCAAAAAAAAATATGCCTTGTATTCCTGTTTGCATTTATGTTGTAATATCCCAAGACTGGCAAAATCTTAAAAACATGGGAATAATGATGGTTTTGGACCGAGAGAGGAGGTGTCAAGTTTGAGGGTGGTAAAAAATTATCAAATACAAAAAAAACAACAAATTGGAGGATGAGTAATGCGCTTGGCAGAAACTACAGAATCCTGTAAAAGTGTGGTAAAAAAAAGTAATGATGATGGCTATCTTTCTTCTTTGATGCTGCCCATGTTTCCATGTGAACGGCTGCGTCCAGCTCCAACCCGACCTCAAAGCCCTCCGCCTGCAGCGTAATACTAAATGTTACTATTATTCTTGAACCCGAGTGGTTACGAATACATCCTTCCTTAAAACAGTTAGACGGACTCGTGGTAAGAGATCCAGAAATCTGCACAAGTACAAGGCACTATGTGAGTAAACCAACCGTGAAATGAGCTAATTGTAAACGTAAAGATTAGTAGTAACGTATTGTATTTCATTAGTATATTGCTCAATAATTACAGACTCCAATTAAAATATTTACATTGTGGTGGGGTTGCTTGCTGAAGTCCAGGTCTACGTATAACCCCCAAAATTCGTGACTCGGCGATGTGTGAATATTGATCAAATTAAACAATGACAAAAAAGTTGTTACAAAAAGATAAGAGCTGTAAAAATTTGGTGGAGAAAATGGGAAATAAGAGTAGTCGTTAGAAGAGCGGTAATAACCGTGTGCTGCAGTTGAGTGCAGTGGTGAAAGGGAAAGAAAAGGATCCCGCTGGCGGCGAATACCATCACAATGGAGCTGCTGGAGGTAGAGATGCTCAGATTATGCTGTTTCTTTTTGATGGATTACAACGCCAGTAGGGCTGTGGTCAATTCAACACCCGCTTTTCCCTCAAAGGTATCTCCGTAAACAGGACATTATTAAAAACCATCATCACTACACCTTTTTGAGGACAGTGGAAATTAACATTGGAAGGGCATATAGCTGGACCGCCAAGTTGTTAACATACCGACATCTCACAAGTTTATTATGGTATCATATGACGGTATATAACTGTATTCAGTATATCACCCTATACCTTTGTGTCATAATTTAATCTCCAGAAAAATGTGAAATTGGATAATATTAAATGCTTTTTCATTGTATAGCAGTATTTTTATGTATACCACCAATTGCCATAATGGATGGTTTTGGTACTTGGGATGTGTATTATTATTGAAACAGCAATCGATAGCGATCAATTTTTTCCCCCCAAAACACCATATTAATTTTCCTGTCAATCATGCAGATGCTTGGCTCCAGATGGATGCCACTGCAAGGTAACTTACTTAGCATGGAAAATATTTTAAGGACCATTTGGAAAGCTAAATTAACAGCTTTTGAAAGCTACATTAACATTACCAATTTAAATTCACACAAACTTTGTAGTAAATGTCATTTTAAATGAGTAGTGTAGAGTATTGCTATGTACTGCAACAACACACAATCACGGCCCAATGTCTTGGGATACATTGTTTTCCTGAACTGAAACCCAGGCGCAAAGGTTTATAACGTGTGAATCCAAAATGAATCGTCATTTCAGTTATTCCTAAGGCCTGTATGTTTTTTTGGTTTGTTTTGTTTTTTGCCTAACTTCAAAACCAACTTATAGAACTATTGCTAAATGCTGTCCTTTAAGCCACCAACCTTTACCAGTGGGAGAATGTTTGCTGTTGGGGGAATTGTCTCACCATTAATGATAAGTCAGCAAAGACGGCGGGTTCCAACGATACATACAAACATTACTGGTGTAAATTCTCCCTAACAACGTGTTCCCCCAAATGATAACATCACTGGTATTCGGGGCAAAAGCAATAAAAAATAACCGCTGTTGTATTGAGTGACTTTCAAATTGAGAAAGGAGGGATATAATTTGTTTTGGGAACTGCTGTTTGATTAGAAGGGAATATGAGGCAATCATATCTGTGGGCTATTTTCCATTACTGCACTGCAAACATGGCTTGGAACCTGAAACTGGAATATTTGTAGTGGCATGTTCAGGTCTACGGTCAAAAATTTGGTTTAATTCATCCATCCATCGTCTGCCGCTTATCCTACTCAGGGTCACGGGGGATGTTGGACCCTATCCCAGCTGTCATCCGGTGAGTCATTTTTAACTCAATTGGGGACGAAAAAGGACATTTTAGAGACATTGAATGAAGATCGAAAAAGTGACTGCATTGTCGAGGGACTACAAATGGTGTTGGGGAACAGTAAAAATTAGTTGTACTGTCGATTGGGGGCGGAGCTAATGAGATGCTGTGACGACTGTTGTCATGTGATCTACAATCAATGATCAAATGTTTGTTGTTGGGGTAAAAGCTGTTTTTTTGGATCAGTTGTGAGGGGAAATTGATATCAAAGCATGCTGAAATGCTTTTTTTTTTTTTTCTAAATTAGTGGACTGGCGGCAGGGTGGCGCAGTGTTAAGCAGAAGGGTTCCTGGTTCTATTCCGACATACTAGCTCCAGCTGTCATTTGGCGAGAGTGCAGGATTTGTGTTGTAGATTATGAATGAATGAATTACTTAGTCAACAAGCTGTTGTTACCTTGGTCACTGTGTTGCGTTTGAGATCTGAATATGTCTATTATTTAGATAGAACTGTATTAAACTGCAGCATTATGTATACAATAGAATGCAGCATAATTTCTTCATGTACATATATATTTATACATATATATACATACACACATTTATATCTTCATACATCCACACACAAATATATGTGTACATCTATACACATATGTATACACACACACACATATATATGTACTCATATATTAATGTACATACATGAAGAAATACTGTACATGCACACACACACATATATCTTTATATAATTATGTAATTTATTGCATTTCTTTTATGTTTTCAAATATATAGATTGTGGCAATTTGATAAGAGATTTAAAATGAAAACCTTAAAGCTTTCTGAAGCAACCACATGCGCAGGAGTGTGTAAGCTCTTCATAGTCTGGTGTGTGTATTGTCCCATGTGTATGCGTTTACATGCATGTGTATGACAGTTGCATTGTCAGAGCTGTCAGTCCAGATAAACGGAGCTGACAGGCACGGAGAAAGACACACTGCTAGTCAACATCGTGACACAGATAAACTCTGCTCTCTGTCTTTGTGTGTCATGCCCTAAGGGAACGAACCAACAAACAGCTCCTGGTTCAAATACATTATCTTACAAAACAGGTCACGGTCTCAGGAGACCTTAAGCCAAAAAAGAAACAATAGGATCTCTAAGTTATAAAAGAAAGATCAAGAAAGTTAAAGATTGAAACTCATTTTAAGTTAAGTTTTCAATCAATTTTCTTTAATTTCCCTGAAAGTACTTTCAGACGTATGAAGAAATTTCTGCATCCATGTGAGTCCTATAAATTCCCAAGGTCAGCGCAAGCAATCCTCGATGTCAGCATGAAAAAGTACATGTTGCGAGGTGTTAAACATAGCACAGTCCATCGGGAGGATATTAATTTGTGATTATAATGTGTGCTTATTTGTACTGGCTGAGAGTAGTATCCCAAACCAGATTATAAATTAATTTATGCTCAATGCTCAATACACATACGTTCATTTCGTGCATAATTTTGTACATTTTTGGGGAGCTTGCATCTGATTCTGATGTCTGAAATGGAAGCTGGGAGTGAACTCTGCCCTGCCCCCCACTGGATACATTGTGTTACAAAGTGACACCGTAAAATATTACATTTTAATGCGTAAAATTAATATTATTCAATATAAGATAAGATAAGATACGATAATACTTCATTGATCCCAATAGGGGAAATTCGGGTGTTGCAGCAGCAACATTAGAGGATAAAAACAAAACCAAAACAATATATATAAAAATATATATATTACGTATTAAACTGCTTTTCAGCCAATGGTGTGTTATTAACCCAGATGATGTATCATTATTATATGACCTTACTCTTGTGAAACAATAAACCAACGTATGGACAAAATAAGTTTTTTCAATTATGCACTATTTAATTTCCATTTCAACTGTAAATTTTTGAATATCATAATATATCATTTGTACATTTTCCATTGTAAATTATGTCCTTAGTTTCCGCCTATAGTTTTATCACGTTTAATGCATAAATCCATCTGTTTAAATGTACATAGTTATCAATCTGTAAATCACCGGTATATCAATGACATAATGTACCATGTCAGACTGTTAATGTATTTACCGTAATTTCCAGACGATAAGCCGCTACTTTTTTCACATGCTTTGAACACTGCGGCTTCAATAATGATGCGGCTAATTTACGGATGGGGCCAACTAGCTTCATGCCGCCAAAACATTTAGCGTCGTCACATCGGACCAATGAAATTGCGCTTCATGCACACATCTTCATGATGGAAAACACACGAAGAAATACATGTGATGCAACTTTGAAGTTAAAGGTGATCAACCCTTGTAACATCTTTCTGTGTAAAATATCTCATGTTACAACGTGAACACCTGCGGCTTCCATACGTACAAATATAGTTATTTGCTCATTTTTAGCCAGTGCGGTTTATATTCAGGTGCGCTCAATAGTCCGGAAATTTCGGTAATTTATTCATTCTACCTGCACCAGCTGCTTTTTTGCACTTCTGGTTAGATGCTAAACTGCATTTCGTTGCCCTGTACTCGTACAGCGCAATGACAATTAAGTTGAATCTAATCTAATGTGATGCTACAACACATTGGACGCAGAGCAAGCGATGGAGAACCCATTCACAGTTCTTAGTAATTTGCTTTCAAATAACTAACAATGACAGATCGCTAAGTTTTTGACCGTCTCAGATCACTCATAATACACATCGATTAACAATGCATCACTCAAAGTTCGGGAATTCTTGCCTGATAACGTTCTGATTGTTCTCATCGCTGGTTGATGATTTGCCATTCTCTTGTCAGGATATCTCTTTAAATATAAAACTGATCTGATTTGGTGGAAGCCCAACGCATTCTTTAAGTGATTCTCCTGAATTTTTAAACTCACTGGAAACTTTTTGATAATTTGCCTCACATACCATTGTCCACGCATGCCGTGATTGACTGTCAGTGCGTAGGTGGGCCAGCAATATGTTTTAGTACATTTTGTTCCACACAAAAGAAGCGCAACGTTATGACACGGAACGAAGCTGTCAGTTAAGTAAAGGGTTGAAGACTAATAGACATTCTTCAGGCGGCAGCCAATCGCGTTTTGCTTCTTCGGTTTATTACAGGTTGAAAATGAACTACGCCATGTTTTACGTGCCATGCGTCAATACTTCCTTAATATGTCTAAATATTGCCCTGATCTGTTGTCCACGTGTGATGGATGTAAAGTACTTGTTTCCTTTCTCTGGCCTGATCCTTGTTAATTTCTTTCAGTTAATTACTTCTTGTCAGTTCATTATATATTTTCCAATTTAATTTGATCATTTATTTTTATTTTTTATATTTTTGTGAATTGTAGAGATGGTTTCCTCCAAGCCCATGCTTGATTTTTCGCTGGCCGCTTGATACACACTAAAAGTTCTCTTAACTATAGATTTGCTCTTCTCTTCTGTCATTCCATTATCGTTTAGCTGCGTATTTATTTGCATAATTTAAGCAAAAAAAAAATTGCATAATTAACGCTAAACATTTATTACATAGTTTAAGCTCATTATTTATTTGCATTCGACACCAGTGAAAACTCCCCGCCATTATCTATTGCATGCACACCCATCTTTGACTTTATGAACTGCAATTACTTTTTGTCGGTCATTCACCAGTCAAATAAGCGTAAACAAACAGGGTTGTCCAAAAAATAACTTTTATGTTTGATTTAAAAATGTTTCGGAATCCCAAGGCTTTGTAAATGCTCAGGTGCTTTTTGCATAAAAAATAAATAAGAAAAAAAAAAAAACACTTCACCTTCGGCAGCGAGAGTCTCCCTTTGTCACTTAGCGTGTGCGCATATTTTTTGTGAAAAGATTGAGTTTCAGCATTAATTATTTGTCATTCATCTTCGGCTTTTAATTGCTAATCCTCCCCATCTCCTCGAGCCCACCTCTCCATTTCTTCTTTATTTACTAAAAATAAATAAAAAAAAAACAACAACGAGAGCTTCCGGGCTTACGACATAAACCGGCGACATAATAACGGACCACAAAGCACCAGCCTCCACTGTCGAAATAACAGGGGCCTGGGTGTTCTCAAGTGCTCGGCTGAGTCCTGCTTGGGGAATAACAATTAGTAGCAATTATAGAGGTAGGTTAGCGAGCATCACAGCTGTCAGCAGGACACAGAGAAGGCGACAGTGCTCTCATTTGCATCTGAAAGCTTCAATAAGGACATATTGTATGGCAAGTGGAGCAATAATAGGCAGCGCAAAAGGCAAAGGGGATGCGGTTGGGGGAAGGTGGAAAATCTGCTGGTGATTTTTTTTCTTTTCAGTCGCGCGTATTAGAGAGTCATCAGCATGATTTCATACAGTAGACATAAGGACGCGGTGGGCAGAGACCGAGGGAGGAATAACGTGGGAAGGCCGGCTATTATCTTGAATGTTAATAAAAAAAATAAATAAATGAAATGAAATTTTTTGTGAAACGGCGCAAATCACAATACACCACGACTAATCAAATTTTAGTTTTTGCTTGCTTGAAAGGCTGCTAGGTGATGTTTGCAAACCCAAAAGGGGGAAAAAAAATGAAGGTTCTAAGCATCGAGGAGCCTTCCTTCCAGGTTCATAACAGGAAAAGCAATTTTCCCAAGCAGATAAACTGTCATGCACCTTATTCCATGGCTCAAAACACCCGTTAAACAAGTAGATTTTTACTGTAATGGAAATGTATTTAATAAGCGTTTCCTCTCGGGTCAATTGGTTCTGCTGTCATCCGGTGATGGGCCCCGTCAACAATGAAAAGCAACGGAAACGTGACACCAGGCTTGACGTGCTCATTTCTGGCCCATTTCAACTTGCCAAGTTAAAACTGTGACTCCTGCAACTTTCGTTCTTTTCCAGAAATTTCTCGGACTGCGTTGAGTTTTGAAGATTGTGACAATATTTCAAAATAATTGTGTATTGCAAGCATTTTTTTTTTCCATGCCGAGAATGTCTCAAAGGCAGGAGTTGTTTATCAAAAGCGTCAATATGTTATTCCTGGCAGGTTTTGCCAAAATATTTCATTTCAATATTTCAACATGTCTTGTTATTATTATTATTATTATTTTCTTTTCCCTTCAGGGGTGTCCACAGCCAATCTACTTCCTCCATCTGACCTTGCTCTCTGTATCTGCTTCTCTCACTCCAACTGACTTCACTTCCTCTTCCACTCCATCCATAAATCAACTCTCTGGTCTTCCTCCAGGCCTCCAGCCAGGCAGCTCCTACCTCAGCAACCTTCTACCCAGATCCTTAACCAACCCATGTCCAAACCATCTCAGTCTGGCTATATCTCCAAAAACATCTAAAACGTGCTGTCCCTCTGCTTCACTCACTCGTCCATCTCCGTCACGGCCAAAGAAAACATCGACATTTTTATATCCGTCGAAATTCCATGTTGGAGTTGGTCCACTGCCGTGTGTGATTTTAAAGGCATATCTTTTTAAAAGGTTTTGATCGCGATATTACCTATTAAATACTCCTGGTACGTCGGGTCCACAGGGCCATGCTGAAATATTGATTATCGGTTCATAGCCCGATCTCCCTCGCCAGGTCATAACGGGTCTTGTAGCTTGAAGGAGCTGGAAAACGGGTCGATAATTGTGCCTTGATGGTTTCCAATAACATGACACTGTGGGCTGGACGCTGCAATTTCCCCCTATAGATATGATGCGTTCTCTCCAGGTCTGAACTGCTATTATATTTAAACCCGGAAAAGTTCACAGGACTGCACAATTACTTTTGATTAAATCCCACAGTGCATGTTGGAAAAAGGAGGAAGAAGACTTTGAGAGGTGTTGAGGCAAGGATGAAGAAGGCAGTTTGCCCCTTTAAAGACATCGGACTGATATATGTAAACACACCGATTTGCTTAAAAGAAATGTTACGCCGTGACTAGTAAGCTATGATCTCGAGCAAAACAGTGATGATCCATCGGTAGTTCACCGAACTATTTGAATTCGGTGAAAGCCCTGTTTATCCAAAGAATGGAGGGGATTGGAGAGGCTTTGTATAATTACGTAGTTTAGGCATCCCGCTACCATGGTGATGTCTCAGCATGTACTTTTCTTGAACACAGAAACGAAGCAAGACACGGGATATAAAAAGAGGCAGCTCGCAGACAGTGGATGCCAGATATAATGTCAGATGATATCGTGGCCGTGGCCTGACGCTTGACAGTTATCACCCGCGCCGAAAAAACACAGAATAAAACATCTGAACCTTTTTTTTTTTTTTAAAAGACAATATCATTTAATTTCAATGTAGACATGCAACTGTCCTGTCCTGCATTGTACAAGTATCAGACTGACAATACTGAACATCAGATGCACTCGCATCAGCCTGATTTTTTTGCTGATTAGGGTGATATCGGACAAATTAAAATAAAAACCCACAAAAATAAAAATAAGAAAAAAAAATGGATACACCGGTGAATTTTTTGCAATTGAACTTATTATTTCGATCCAAGGGGCCTAAAAAAACACGGTACTTTTTAATTGGTTATTAATCGATATGTAGTAGTAGTCTTTGCATGTGGGATGAGAAATTATTTATAGTATTTATGTGAAAACATACAGAAAGGCAGAGAGATGAGGGATAAAATTGGGATACAATCAGTATTTTGGTACACAATTTTTGTACATAGGTAGACAATAGGCATTGGTGCATCTCCATGAATAATCCTGAAGCTTAAAGGCTCAGTCTCACTGAATATGTTTTGGGGGATACTAGAAGAATTGGAGGCAGACATTTTTGTTTATCTTTAATTAATTTGGGAGGGCATTTCATTATCTGAAATCCAGTAATTCAATCATTTAGTTTTTTCATATATGGCTGCTGATTGTCAGTCTGTATCTTTGTTGGAACTATCAAATGTGTTGCTGCCTGTCTTGGCCAGAACATACTTGAATATATCAATCATAAAAATGAAAAAAAAAAAAAAAATTGTGATTTTCTTGGATAAATGAAGGTTACATAAAATAAATTTAAAAAAAAAATATATATATATGAATACAATGTTATTACATTATGTCAAATATCTATACTACTTATCTTGCACACTGGTCTTGTTGATTTGCGTGCTTTTTAAATGCCATTTGCATGCTTAAAAAAGCATCAATTTATTCAATTAAAAACAAAAACACATTTTAAGTAAATCATTAATAAGAAAAATAGGAGCAAAAATAAAGCAAGAGCATACTTAAAAAACATGATGAAATATACTGGATTGACCAATACACCAGCTAGCTATATTTACGATTTATTATTTATTTTTTCCATGTTTAGAGGAGACAACTAATTAAAAAAGCACATATTCCTGCATGTGGATTAAAGAAAGGAACAGCCGCTGCTCTAAAAGCACTCAACGTTTTCCTGTGCATGTGACTGCATTAACACTAATGGAATGCATCATTAGCTGCCAGAAGTAGGACTTCAAAAAAAAAAAAAAAACGGAGACACGCATTATCGAGCGGGCAGGGCAGAAACAAGAGGACGGGGTACGACAGAGGACACGAGATAGGGGACGTCAAAGACAAAGCCAAGCAGATGAGCGGCCACAAAAACGGTTCATAATGACATTTTAACACCAGGGATGTGACACAATTAACATGCACGGTCTAGAAGAGGGTCGCGGGGTCTTTTTTTTTTTTGTTTTTTTTTTTTGTATGCTAACTCCATGTGTCTTTTATTTTGTTGGGACAGAAATCAGTTGAACAGTCATATAGTGCACACAGTCCCCCGCCTCCATGCAAATGCAACGGTCCACAGAAATCGTCTGATTCTGACAGGGGAGAGTTTGGTGATGGGTTGAGATGCGGTTAAGGTTATGCAAGTGCCAACTCTGGTTAAATACATGCTTGTTGGTGTGCACGTGGAGGAGGTGGAGGAGGAGGAGGAGGGGGGGTCGACGGTTCCAAAAAACTGAATATAAATGGCACACACAGATGTCCTAGATTGATGAGAGTGCTTTCATCTCGGCTTAAGTGGGAGGACGAAGACTATTCCTTACTTACGCAAATGATCATGCTGGGGCAACTATTATGATGATCCGTGCATAAAAATGCACTCTCACAGGCTTTGTCTGCCCCCCCATTACTGTGCAACGTGGCAAAAAAAAAAAAAGAAAGAAAAAGAAAGATTGCAAATAAAACCGAAAGGGGACGCTCCTGCACGGACCTGGCTCTTGGCTTGAATTTTGTAACAGGTGCCCAGAACTGCTACTGTATGAATAAGTAAATGTACATGAATACATGGAATTGGTTGAATTCCAACCCTTCTACAAATATTAAATCACGTTCATTTGTTGCTTTATCAAGCTTAAAGATGGAACGTATACGTAATTATTTTTCTGGTTTCCGTCAATACAAATGCCTCAGGATGAATAGTAATGTTTGCCACTCTGCACTGCTACAACAGAACGGCTTCGATCAATAAATGCTTTTGAATGCATATCACGACACCTGAAACGAGGGCCGTGCGCTCTATTTATGTTTTTATTTTGTTTCTGATGTTCTGTTCAATCAGCATCATCATTTGCTGAAGAAAAAAAAAAGTAAAACCATCCTCCTCCAAAAACAAATAAAGCAAACTGTGCAGATGGATGAGTCAAATGCATGCTGCGCGTTCAAAAAGAACTCCATCACGTTTCCTCATAACTCGGGAGGACCGAGGAGGAAGAAAAATCAGTAGCACCCACGGAGATGAAGCTGAAGACAGGAAGCAGCGCAGACAGACAGGAAATGAGGACAACAAGTCGGTGAGCTGTGAGGAATGTAAAGGAAGCGCACATCGAAATACACGCATCCAACTGCACACATGCTCCAAGCCCCACTCTTCTTTTTATGAAATTAGTGACCATTTCATTTATATTTTATATGAACCGTGTTGAAAACGTCCTTATTTTCTAGGAGTATATTAATACTCCATGAGGAAACTGCTTTGAATTCAATGGGATACAATGAATTAGATTCATTGTGTCATGTAATTTAAAACCAAAAAAATGAGATTTTCCATTCAAGTTAAATTTGCACCTGAAGGTTAATTCACTGTCAAATAACTACTTATCTCACTGAAGCCTTAAAATAAATAAATAAACACATCTTTAAAAAAAATTGCTTTGCCTTTTTCATTGTAATTCAGGGTATTAATTATTTTTTATTCATTTATTTGAACTTACTTTCCCTACTGCATTTAAGCTAATTATAACAAAGCTATTTCCCTTTGGGGAAAAATATAAAACAAAACAAACAATAAAAAAACAAAACACTAGCTTTCATTAAGTGATTGCTGGTATCGTTGAAAATTCTGCTCAAGTTATATTGTAAAATGAAAAAAAAAGTCTCCGGGAGTGAAGTGTATACGCTGATTTTTCCAGCTTTGTTGATGCTTTGCAATTAACTGTAGTTGACACAAATATTATATGTGAATGCATTCAACTCTTGAGTTATACATCTGATTTTCAGGAGCATTGCAAAAAGAAAAGTGGCAACAACCACTGCAAATTGTAATGATTTCAGGTTAGTTGTTGCGGGCGAGGGGATGGACCATGGGTGATAATGTTGCCAGCTACAAATGTTGCATAAGAGGTATAAATAAACTCACAGATGGCATGTTGAACCCCTATGTCTATCAGGAGGATCCCAAACACACTGAAACCAGCTCACTGCTAGTGAAAATAGATACATTAAAAAAATAACTTATCTTAATAGTAAACAGGCCTTCACACGTTTAGTGTGCAGCTGGGACTTGAGTTATGCCGGTACTCAATATTCAATATACAATGTAAAATATCTAGTTGTTAATCCAAATTAATGGACATAAGAAGCAAAGTCAGCATTCACTGTTATGGTTTCTACCCTTCAATTCAATCACATTTTTTTAACTACTGCATCTGCTGTAACATCGAATGTCACAAAAGTGACTTGCGGGCAGAATTGACCGATTTGGAAAACACGCTTGGATACGAGCTTGACATTATTGAAAGAGCAGCGACAACAAAATATATTGATTACAGAAGAAGTTTACACATGCATTCTGTTTGATTTGAAAATGAACACATTAAAATGTGATACCAATCATTCCCCGAAAACGAGTCAATCATTGATAACTTTGTGGAACATGATGAGCAAGAATGCCAAATTAACATTTAATGATTATGACGGCTCAATAGGCACTTAAGCATTGCTGATTAGGTGGCGGCGGGGTCCAAATGTTTTGAGCGGATGCCCTATTTTAATATTGTTCATTTCAGAGACGTAATGAGCGTGTCAGGGATGTTGGGACAATGACACAATGACAGACAGGATGGCCAAAGACACAAGCAGGTAACCATGCAACAACAGTATCGAGGGCTAACTACAACATGGGTGTGTATTACTTGCAAAAGTACCAAGACCACTGATAAAAGTATCGGCTTCTCCGAGTGAATACAAAGGGTATTTAATGTAATGTATACTAATTTATATCCCCAATGTACACTTAATAATAATAAGAATATTTTTCTATTTATATTATAAATAGTTGTAATATTTAAATATATATTTAGATAATATTTATAGAATATATATATATATATATATTTTTTTTTTAGAATAATTTTTCTGTAAGATGTGAGCGATCCTCATATCAGCACCTTTCTTAACATAATTCCCAAAGTCAGTTATGGCCAAAAAGTCTTTTTGTTTTTGTTTTATCCTCAAATGAACTCCTTATTCAACATTGCAAAATTTTTTGGTCTGTTTTGTGAAAAATTTGTAAAAATGATAAAGGCAATTAATTTAAGAATAATACGATATGTTAAGTGAAATCCAGATGACTGATATTACTTCAAAACTAAGGCAGGCCGTTTTACTACCATCTTAGTTCGATGCATGTGGAGTTTCTCAGTTATCCAGTTATCACGGTGAATTCTTGTCAATCTTCTTGTCGTGATAACTGGACTTGAATTTCTTCACTTGAAGATGTTTCACCCCTCATCCGAGAGGCTTCTCCAGTTCTAATGACCTGTGGGGAGTTTCTGAATGTAACTGCCAGGGTTGTGAGCGGGTCTAGGTTACGATGGCTCGTTGTTTAAATGGCAGAGTTGATCGGCCGAAAATAGGTCGAAGAAGGTTGTTATGCTAATGGGGTGTAAATTAGGTGGAAACAAAGGAGCAAATTTGGGGAAACCTGGATTTGAAATGGGAAATGGTGAAGCCAAAACTTCTCAGAATGTGAAACAAAGGAGTGTAGCCAGTTGGATCACGTGAACTGAGGCTCAGGTGGAAGTAACCGGCGGCTGGTTCTGGGAGTGGATCTTTCCGGGTAGTTTGGAGGGTGCGGAAGGGCCTGGTCTGTGTGTGCCCATCCGTCTTGGTATTGATCCCTGTACGGCGTTGTATGTATTTACCGTAATTTCCGGGCGACTGAGCGCACCTGAATATCAGCCGCACTGGCTAAAAGTAAATCAATAAATCTATGTGTACATCTAAATGTCGCACTTGTCTATAAGCCGCAGGTGTCCACGTTGTAACATGAGATACTTACACTGAAAGATGTTACACAGAAACATCTTTTTTAACTTTTAATTGAATACTTCTGGTAGCATCCACAAATACATACTGGAAATGCTATTTCCAAACAGTGGCAGTAACACGGCGGATGGAAAAGATTAATAATAAATAACAAAAGGAAAGGTACATCCATCCATTTTTCTATCGCCGCTTTGCCCTTCTCCAGCTGATCGCTATCTTAGCATAGGTTGATCGCCTTTCACTTGAAATCTGGATGATATGCATTTCTTAGCGCGTTTTACCCGATGAGGGTGTGAGCATGAAGAGCAATTTAATTGGTCCGATGTGACGAGGCTAAAGGTTTCTGCGGTATGAAGCCTGTTAGCCCCCAATAATCTATAAATTAGCCGCATCATTGTTTGAGCCACAATGTTCAAAGCATGTAAAAAAAGTAGCAGCTTATAGTCCGGAAATTACGGCCTGTATGTATGTATGGATGTTTGTATGTCCAACATACAAAAACTACTCACAGGTCATTAGAACGGGAGAAGCCTCTTGGATGAGGGTTGAAACGTCTTCAAGTGAAGAAATTCAAGTCCAGTTGCCGCGACAAGAAGATTCGGACAAGAATGCAAAGGATATTAGAAGTCCAACACAGATGTTGCATTATCAAGCTAAAGATCCAGGATAGTGCTTAGATCATGTTTCTATGCTGGACATTCAACGCAAACTTTGAAATCCTGTGTTCGGGAAAGGGCATCACACAAATAACTCGACCGAATTCCCCCTAGCCATATGTTTCTGCATATTTAACATCCTTTGTCAATCAAATCGTGATTATGATGCTCATCCATTCATGTCAGCTGCCCTTCCGCTCCGCAAATGTATTGCATTCCAGCTATGAAACTGAGCTCGAGCAGAGATGAGGAGACGGTCTGATTCTTATCAATGCGTTATCACAACATGCATATTGCTAGTTTTTATGCTAGGACAAGTAAATGGGGATTCGTAAAAAAGGTCTCCACTTTTTAGCGCTTCCGCCACCTCGCGGTTTCGGTTTACATTCATTCATTCACACTGACACAAGGATTTTGGCGGATCTGCCATGCGAGGGCCGGGACTTGAACCGGCAACCTTCCGATTCAGCGCTACCAGCTGAACCCCAGTACGAACCAGACGCAGTAGTGATGTGTAACACCCAAAAGATGTGGCTCTCAGAGCAATATGTCTGAAGAGCCCTTTGTTTTGAATGGCCAGCATTGGTTGCCAATCACGTGGGATGATATCGGATCATACCACTGTGTGGAAACACAGAGGGGGAGCAGACAGCAGAGCGCAGTCGTATAGTACAACTATGAGGAAAGCAAATTTCAAGATATTAGGAAGTACGAAATAAAGTGCCTTCACTGCAAAGTGAAAATAACTTGAAGAGCACGGAGGGGGTGGCGTGGTGCAGAGGGCGGAGTGATCTTCCTTGGAACCGAACATTTCTCGTTCGATTCCCGGCTCCTCCTAGTGTGTCGAAGTGTTGTTGAACAAGACACTCAACCCCTAACTGGCGCTGCTAGACGGCTGCCAACTGCTCATTGTTCATCCACGATGGGTTAAATCTAGAGTAGGATTTTCCCCCCGAAGGATTAAAAGAGTATAAAAAAAATAAGTAAAATACAAAAATATTAAAATGTTCCATCACAATCCCGCATAGACCTATCAGACCGTGCACACCTGTTGAAGACGATGGCTGGGAGACCTCGTACTGCAACATCTGTTCTTTCCGACAGAATCTTCTCAAAAACAGGGCAGATATCCGGACTGCTTGGATTCTCGGAGAAGAAATCAGATTATCCTGCCCAAGCTGAGGCATCTGATATTTCTGAATGCCAACCATGCCACTGAGGACACTAATACTGCTTTGCTTTACTGTGTTTTGTGTTGTTTCTGTGGATTTGTTCATTTTTTTTTGTTTGTTTTTTTAATTTGTGCAATAAAAAAGTGGATTAAAATATTAAGCAAAATTAAGAATTGTTTTGCAACAGCACAAATGCAAAAAATTAGGCAACTATATGGCTTGTTATAAAAACACAGAGGGCAAAAGGGATTTCAACACGAACTATTACATTTTGCGAAGTTAATGGAAAATTTAGGGCTTCAAAAGATATGAATTAAGAGCATTTCAGGAGTTGAAAAAGCCGGCTCTTTTTTGGGAGCCGAGTTACTGCACATTTCCGCTCTCTGCAGTATTCAACGTTAGTTCAGTGCCTCCAAAGATTTGAAATTCACCGTTTTCAATTGTCTTTCTCCGACAGCCGATCCTCCAAATATATGAACTCTTGCCGGTCAGCTGACAATCGAGAGAGAATTAAAACATCTCGCCTGCTGCCCGGGACGAGATAATTTCACACTGAACTCTGCTCATTGCCATTGTTAACCTGAAACGTCCTTAATTGCGTGAGCCAGGTGATAGGAAAGCACGCTGTAAACGTGAGACGGGCGGAGAACATTTTTTACGAGGAAAAAAAAAAAAGAAAAACGTACAGGGGCTGAATTTAATTAAATCTATAAAGAGTTGGAAAAAAATAATCCAAACTGCTAAATTAAGCTACTTTTCAATCTTAAGCCAAGTCACTTTGAAAACATGTTGAATTCAATTATGCTGAATCGCACTTTGTCACAATTAAGTCCGAATCGTACAGTGTCGAATTAGCGAGCGACACGTATGAATTGTTGAGGCTGGGGTTATTCGACGATGGACTGAGATAAGAACCATACGGACCAAAGAGACCAGCTGAGCCGAGCGACTTCTCAAATCCGCCATTTCATCAGGCCAGTCCCATGGGTTTCGGACCCATCCACTTCGCCATCATCATACACATAAATTTTCGTACAATTCATTACTGTCATAGCAGGCAATATAAGGTACAAACAAATCTTTAGAGCATTAATGATCGAGCTATTTTACTAAAAGGATAGAACACCTCGATATAAACACGAGTGACGTAGCCAACTCTGCAGTTAGCCAATCCAAGAAATTGACATTTGGAACTGATGTCGTCCTTATGCATATGTCAGCCGTTTGCTTTAAAATCATTAATAGTTTTTGTTTTGGCTAAGGGGATATAAGAAAATAATAGATAAAGATAAAACATCAGCGATGCAAATGTTGTACCTTCTTAATACAGCCTGTTGCACCGTGACAATTTGAAATACTTATTCTGTGTAACTTTGTAGTAATAGATATTACCCCTAGTATCAAATGGATAATTAAATGACATTCATGGCATGTTAGTAGGGGTGCTTCCTGGTTGATAATAAATGTTAGTGGTTATACAATCAACTGTAAGGATGGAAATTAAAGTAAAATTGAATCTCCGTATATGGGTCTCCAAAGGAGGCATAGTGGGAGCAGGTGCAGCGGCTCACTCTCCATTTATGTGTCTGCACATGATGGATTCGCAGACAGCGTCGGATATAACAAACTGAGAGCGGCGCACCCGGAGACCGTCACGCAATTTTTCACAGTCTGCGTTCCAGTGAGAGGAAACACGTTTCGGTGCCTTGTTGTTTTTTTTTCCGGAGGGAGAGGGCGAGTCGGCAGCCGAGATATGCTAAGGACATGCGGAAATTTTTTTTATAAAAAAATTATATGAAAGCAGGGGAAACCGTGCAAAATAAAATTGCAAAAAAAAAAAAAAGACTGAATGTTCTAGAAAAACAGGGTTCGAC
>CAAKHD010013616.1:134094-151274 GCA_901007705.1 Fistularia tabacaria | reverse complement strand
TTTTTTTTTCAAGCAGAAGACGGCATACGAGATATGCTAAGGACATGCGGAAATTTTTTTTATAAAAAAATTATATGAAAGCAGGGGAAACCGTGCAAAATAAAATTGCAAAAAAAAAAAAAAAAGACTGAATGTTCTAGAACAGCAGGGTTCGACTGGAAAAATCCAATTCATTTTTGAAGTGGGAACTTCAAACTTGCATTGAAATATATGATGCTTTTTATTCTATGTACATTCACCCAAACCAGGATTTCCATTCATTGAGGCATGATTTGTGTTGTATTTTATTATCCCTCGATCATTTCTTGACTGAATTAAAGGCTATCAATTTGTCTCACTTGCAGTTCCCGGTCCATAGCTCGATGAAATATCTGGGATATCCAGGACCAATCATGTCCCTCCTCGGGTTCTGGAAGAATGATCAAATTGTGCGCTCATGCCAGTTAGAGGATTTTAAAAGCCTTTCATTTATACCTGTAATTGATTTTTCTTTTTTAATTTATCAACCGCTGGCTTATGCTTTTATGGAAATGTGTGTGGACTCTGACATGCTCTTAGATTTATTGGTCTTAAATGTTTTCAATTTTTGCGCCAAGAAGCCAAGACCAATATTATAACTGATTTGTCTTTTCTCTAACAGCACTTTTACACCACTGAGGGTCTCATAGGATATCTATTTTTTTTAAATTTATTTATTTAACTTAACTAATTTAACTGCCCCTGGGGGATAATAATGAGATCCCTTATCCTTTACTTCACATTTGTGTTTTCAATTGCTGTCTTCCAGACTGCCTCTTAATAGTAATTACAAAAAAAAAAAAATCTAACTCCTATGTAAGGTTGCTACTAAGTTTACACTGTTTTATTTAAACAATAAGTAAGTTTTAGATTTATATCAAGAAACAGAGAAAAAGAGGAAAAATATTCTTAAGTTGCAAAATGTGTCGACAGCACTGATTTAAATGAATGGCTATTTGTAAGTATTTTGGTGTGTGTTGCATTGGCAGATTAGGTGGACTCTTACTTCAATCATTTCTTTTTTGCACGAAAACAGTACCTCCGAATGTGTAACAGGCACAGACGTGATGCCGGTGTTGACAGACGTCCAGGAGCGGGCGGTGAGCACACATGCGAACAGCGGGTACAGATCCCCGGCTCCGAGTCTTCGGCTGTAACGCTCCACCCCCAACATGTCGCCTTTAATTAGAGCCTGCCAGAGCCGACAGTAGTTCAACCTGAAGTCTGGCTGCAGGACCTGGGCAAAGGGGTAATGGGAATACAGGGAAGAACGAATTATCGGTTTCCGACCTTGTTGACGCACTAACAAATTGCATGCATTAGTTAAAACATCGCCCCATAACAATACATTTTTGAAGTCTTTAGCATGTATAGTGAGTCATTACTGTCATTATTTTGTAATTGTATCCTGCTCTATTGATCCACTATTGGGAGAAAAACACTAGAGTTACAGCTGATGTAAAAATAATGTCATTTTGCCATATACAGAATTAAAAAAAAACACATTTTTTTCCATGAAAAAACAAAAGAACAAAAACGATTTTGAGTATAGTCAGTATCTGTTAATGTCATTATTTTGTTCATTAAAAGAGAGTGGGCACGGAGAGCTAACTCAAGAGTAAATCATTGACTTTCCTTAAAACAAAATGATCATCTGAAAAAAGCCATTTATACAATCACAACAACGCTGTAGCCATCAGGTGCATGGCAACGATTGCTGTGTGTGTGTGTTTGTCGGTGTGTGTGTGTGTCTGTGTGTGCACGGAAGTGCATGTCTGAGAAGACTTGATTAATAACGTACTTTGAAATGACAATTGAAACTGCAAGTCATTAGGAGTAAATTCCAGCCACAATGGTACAAAGAAAGCCTGTGTGTGCACGTGTGTGTGTGTGTGTGTGTGTGTGTGTGTGTGTGTGTGTGTGTGTGTGTGTGTGTGTGTGTGTGTGTGTGTGTGTGTGCGCACATGCACATGCGTATACAGTATGCCTCGTACATCCACCACTAACCTTTTCTTCATTAAATAGAAAAAAGAAAAGGAACAGACAACAGTTGATGTCTGTTTTGGCCGGGCACGTTTTTGTTCATATTCAAGTATTTGTGTGTGTGTGTGTGTGTGTGTGTGTCTGTGTCTGGATGCAATATTGACAAATGCACACAAACTCACTCACACATACACACACACACACACACGCATGCCTATATGATTAAGACAGCGGAGCACCGTTCGGTGCAGTTCTCTGCTCTCTGCTCAAAACACATCAAATGAGTTGTTTATCAAAAAGCTTTTAGTCCTACAGGGCTTTAACAAACCTCAGGTCTCTGGGTTTAAGTGTGTGTGTTACATCCATGCTTTTTGTTGTTGTTGTTTTTTTTTCATGTGCATCTCAACTGTGCGTTTGTTGCTTGATCTATTTACTCAAGGCCTCAGCAAGTGGCATGAAAAATGGACTGCAATATCGGAACAAAACGTTGTTTTTTTTTTTTTTGCTTTTTTTTTTTTTTTCATTTATGTTCGGGCAGCCTGGAGATTTTCCAACCTGATAAAGGCCGTGATCAAGCAGGACGATCTCGGTCCTCTTGCTTTCGGGACACTTTCGAACCAGCACGTTGCCAGGGTGGGGGTCACAGTGGACGAAGCCCTGCACGAAGATCATTTCGCTGTACATTTTGCCGAGGTTTTCGGATATCTGTGGGGGGAAAAAAACAGGGGAGTTCAATCCAAATCCGATTTACCGCAATGATAACAGGGTGTGTACAAAACAACACAGCGTTATGAATGCTAAGGTAATGCATTATTATTATTTTTTTATTTTGATTTTTAATTGGTATTATTGCTGATTAATCCACAATTTTATTCCCCGAAGCAAAGTCGTGATTGATTTCATGAATAAATCCCTCGAATGAAATTGACGAAAGATTTTCTCAGCTTCTTTGATCAAAAATTTAGAGAAATGCAAATTAAAGCTAGAATACAGACAGCACAAAGACAGAGCAGAGATTAAAAAAAATAAGAAAATAAATAAAAAATCCGATCAAAGGGCCAGAGACCACAGAGGTCTCGGCTCTTGTCCCTTACAATCAAGTGCTGTTAAGCTAGAAAACATTAGGAAACAAAAGGACAAATGAAAACATTTAATGAAGTTCAGGCTGAAGGGAAAAAGCAATGAATCTCATGTGCATGTAGTAGTACACTGTTTTCGACACGTCATGATGTCTCCGAGTTCATTGCACTTGAGCTTGAAAGAGTCAGGCGTACTTTTGTAAGATGTATAAAATATATATATATATATATATATATATAAAAAAAAAAGACAACTTTGACCTAGTTCTGCAAAAAAAAAAAGAATGGATGAAAAGAAAGAAAAAAAACAGCTTCAACTATATAAAGGCATGGGGACTGAGCTGGAGGACAGAATGCTGATTGAGTTGAAGGACAATTGAATTTGGAAATAAAAGAAAAGATGACTTTGAACACAGCGAACACTGATGGAGGGAGAGGCAAACTTGGAAGGTGGCACTTATGCGGCACTACGGGTGGAAACTTCCACCAAAAAAAAAAAAAACCCTTTCTGAAGAACAGCCTGGGCCAAAAAGTGGAAATGAATAAAAGCAGATGATCAAGATAAATCCTTAATCAATTATCTTGTAAATTCAGAAAAAAAACAAAACAATAATTATAGTGTCCTGTGGCAAAAATGAGGTTTTGTTACTCCAAGATAATTATCTCTTCATTTTAATAATAAAAAAAAGCTTGTATTTCATTTTCAATTCAAAAAAGAAATATTATTTATTCCGAGATAATAAGTTGATTGATTCAGAAAAACGGGGCGCAAATTAGTTTTTGTCAAGTAGAGTTGGTCTTCTCAACTGAACTTTCATTAAGCCCCATGATTCCCACTTTTTATATGCCGGCTAATTTCATTTTCCACAAGAGCGGAAAAAATGCAGATATGACTCGTCTGAATATTCATCCTGGTATATGTCATCACACACATTGAGAGAGAGGGAGAGAGTCACACACAAAAAGCCAATTACTTCCTCTGACTCAGATGCTCGACTCATTATCACCAGATGATGGGATGTAACAGAATGAAGACACACACACGGGTTTGGTAGCTTCAGTGAAGGCACGAAGGGTCTACACAGACACTCCAGGACGATTGTAATAAAACATGAAAACAACAACATTCGAAGGCCGACAAACTGTTTTACTGACATGGAAGTCATAACAGCGGAATCGTGTTGTTCATGATATTTGTGTTATCATTTGTACGCTTGAGGGTAAAAGCATCACCCCTGTTGCCTTATGGTACCCATCGGATCTGTTTACTTGGTCTCTCTATGTATATATATATATATATATATATATATATACATATGTACACACACACATACATATGCATTTTATATACATATATACATAGAGAGACCAAGTAAACACGTAGCTATAAAAATATGCTAAAGTCTTTACAAAAGACTTTTTTTGCATTACTATTACAAACAGGGGTTGCCAATGAAACTCCTGCTGTTATCTGCAAGCATAAAACTGATAATACCGTTGTCTGAAGAAAAAATTTAAGATAATGTATAAATGTATATATTTTTTTTCCAGTGTAAAAGATGGGAAAACCTCCATTCAAATGTACGACATCTTTAAAGCGAATACTTTACATGTAAAAAACATACACATATTGATAATGATAATAATAAAAGTAATAATTTTATTCTATTATTCATTGAAAAAAATATAGCTGATAATAATCATGCAAGTATGTGTTTTTTAAACATTTATTTACTCCCACCCCTCATATTTTTCATCCATGATCTGTCCTTATTATTTCCTGTATAGCACCTACTTTGCAGATCATTTTAGGCCCTCTGAGTAGGTACTTCCTCCGACTGTTACTCAGAGGAGGCGGTCTTGAAGACCTTTCTGGGCCAGATATATCCCGTTTACTCACACTGTCAGACCAAAGGTCAAGCCCTGACTTTTTTCTTTGGCTTCTGATAACTTCTAAATATGGTGGTCCAGCCATGCTTTACCGGCGATTACCTGCTCTGCCATATTTTGCTAAATTTCTAAAGCACTCTGGTATGTTTACTTGCCAGCTCACTGTCACCGAAAGTGTGTTTATCGATGCGAACGGGCAGGATGATGATATTGTGACTCAAGTAACGCTCGAGCTCAAGGACCCGTTTGAGAGGCGCACTTTGACACTTGGCGCAGACTTGAACCTTCCTGAACTCGATCTAGTTCTCATCCAGTTCTGCACTTCCAGCATCATACAGCTTGAGACAGACATTGCACACAAAAGTTTGAGCCTCTTCATACTAAACCTTTTTTTGGGGGATAATGAGTCGTGAGAAATTGTCAAACCCTGCAATCTAGACTTGAGCACAGGGAATTGGTCATGGTTAAAAGTGCAGGGACTGGGAAAATAGTCACATTATCTCATACCCTTTGTGCTGAGCCTGAGCACGGGGCCAAAGTAGCCGTGCACGTGGCGTGATGGCTACCCTGCTTCCAAAAGTGCCAGTCATTTGCAATAGGACCACTTGCCTTATCACTCTCACGATTCATAGTAGGACCACTTGCATCATCACTCTCGCAATCAGGGTCACTTTGCTGCATTAGCAAAAAAACTGACAGCTCTTGGACACTCATAGGAATGACACGTTTACTGTAAGTGTCCGTTTGTGACTGTAGCGCACGTCGTAGATCCCACTGGCTGTTCGGTTCAGATGGCTATTTGACAGCTTTATTCAACTGGAAAAAGAAGAGGGATCCTTACTTGATGATAGACGATGGCATGACAGCCTGCCTTAGTTTCGAAGGAATATCAGTATTCTACATTTCACTTAACATATCGTGGAATTCTTGGAATAATCACCCAAGTCTTTTTTTTTGGTGGAAAACTTGTCGATCTTCTTGTCGTGGCAACTGGACTTGAATTTTTTTCATTTGAAAATGTTTCAACCCTTATCAGACAGACTTCTTGTGGGGAGTCTCTGAATATAAGTGCCAGGGTTTTGGGCGGGTCTACGTCTAAGGGGGTCGTTATGCTAATGGTGATGTCGTATGTTGGGGACAAAGGAGCACCTTTTGGGGATTACCTGGATTGGAATGTGAAAAGGTAAAGCCAGACAAAGCAGTGAAACCTGTTGGATCACATGAACAGAGGCTAATCTGGAAGTTATTGGAGCTGGTTCTGGTGGTGAATCTTTCCTGGTTGTTTCCAAACCAATCCAGGTAATCCCAGAGAGTGACTCCTTTGTCCCTAACGAACAGCACCCCCATTAGCATAGCAAACCCCTTCTACCTAGTTTCTGCCAACAAGCCGCCATTACCTAGACCCGCCCACAACCCTGACAGTTATACTCAGAAACTCCCCGCAGGTCATTAGAACTGGAGAAGCCTCTCGGATGAGGGGTGAAACATCTTGAAGTGAAGAAATTCAAATCATGTTGCCACGACAAGAAGATTGACAAGAATTCACCGTGACCTGGATGACTGAGAACCTCCACATGGATCAAACTAAGATGGTAGCAAGACAGCCTGCCTTAGTTTTGAAGAAATATCAATAATCTGGATTTCACTTAACATATAGTCTTATTTTTAAATTCATTACCTTGGTCATTTTTAGAATTTTTTCAGAAAAACAGACCAAAGAAATTAGCTATGTTGAATAAGGAGTTCATTTAAGTCAAAAAAAACTTTTGGGCCAAAGCTGACTTCGGGAATTATGTTAAGAGGTGCTGATATGAGGATCACTCACATTGACGCTCAAGGTCAAGATTCCAATGAGTCAAGGGGAGTTGAACTCCATGATTCCCGAATGAAACACTCCATACATACATACATAGTACACTGTCAGTAGGCGGGGCATCCAGGGCAAGAATACCCTTCTTCTGACGGATACATCACAACTTCGTGTACAAAAACTCATATCGGGGGCCGACAGTCATTTTGAACGCTATCAAACCAGACGGATTGACCGAGAGATCTGTTACTCAACTCCTAATTCCAAAGACCATCCAGAACCTCTTGCAAAATCATTAATAATTCATGTGAGGGTGGATAATTTCCAAAGACTGACCGTGACAGCGGACAGATTGAAGGACCTGTCTCTACACCTTGTTACAATTTCCTGTTCGATTTATTTGTTTACAATATATAAATGGCGGTTATTAATGATGTATATGTGTATTCAATGGATGGCAACAGATGATAGTATCATGACCATTATTCATATCTCAAATCAGCAGCCAGAGGGGATCCACGAGCGAGGATGATTTAGTTTTATTTGATGCTGTTTAATAAATGATATCTGACAAATTCATCTATTTCAATGAAGCGAATTCATTAATTAGCAGGCAGTTGGCTAGCAAGGGAGATTTTTGATAAAAAGCTTTCCTCGGCTTGTGCCTTTTCCATTTTACAAAGGCTTTGTGGCTGTATCAGAATACAATATGTGAGTCTTTTTTTTTCCCACCTGCAGACAACCTGTTGTTCTTTTATTCAATACTGTCTGGTAGGGAGGGATGAGCCTGTCATGTGCTTCCCTGAGGACAATGACATTTTGTGAAAAAAAAAGAAAAAAAAAATCAATCCTATCGAACTGCTTTGAGAACATCATATTGTGATTTTTCATTAATAATAGGGGTCTGCAAAAAAATCTACGTATTTATGATAATAATTCACCTTATCAGTGTGCGCCTTTGTTTTTCAAAAAAATGTAAAAACCAAGAAGCAAAATGACCAGGTTTATGACCTGATGGTGTTCATCAAATTTTTAGTACAAGACAAAACCCGGCAAATAAAAGCTTGGTGCGTACCATATGTGTGATTTATATCAGACAAAATGTAGGACTGTTTGCAAAATTGGCTGCGCCACGTAACCCTGCTTTTAAATCGGCGCCACGATGGAGGACGGCGTTGAGACGTTGTGATTACCGATCAGTCTTTAAATCTCCGCCTCTTACCGTCCAGCGCTGTGGGTCCAGATATATGGAGGTATCACTTTAACCGTTCATACGTCATTGTGTCACTGATTCTACAGTTGTTAAATAGGATGTTATTGGCCGTAAATATGAGGAGGTAAAATACATTGTCTATCTTCTGGGATTCTGTAGTTTCCAGAGAACCTATCTTTAGAATTCTGGGTGCATAAAGCTATTATGGGCAATGTCGCAAATCACTGTGAAGGCCGCTTTTATGGGCACATTGAATTTTTTACACATGATTATCCGTGAAATAATTTTTAGGTGATGTCAGCAGTCGGTGCGCCATTTAATATGTTCGGTATGCATACCGCCTTATTTGTGCTGTTTTCATTTAATTAATGAATTGATTTATTTTTAATTTGCAGCTGACAGATGTGTGGTGTTGCTGCATCCGACGGCACAACCAGACGTTTGGCTGATCGGCTAAAATGAACGTGTCACCGAATATTCGTTGTGTGAATACTGAATATTCAATCCCTTCAGTCATATTTTAACTCTTAACGGATATCAATTTGAATGCAAAGAATAATAAGACGGTACAAAAAAAAATTAAATAAAATAAGAAACTGTGGTCCGTTCTGCTCTCAACACACAGCTGAGTTCAGAGGAAAGTCATCCATCTTGTGATTACAAACAAAGACACAGTCCAACCAATGCCAAGGCCACTTAATACTCCTATCCATCCTGTTGCTAACTTTGCAAGTAACTCTGACTGTGTGTGTGTGTGTGTGTGTGTGTGTGTGTGTGTGTGCGCACGCGCACGCAAGAGAGAGAGTTTTGTTATGTTCCTATCACTCTTATCTGAAAATACTCTGATAATGTGTCTGACACATATTTGGAAATATTTGTCTCCAAAGAGTATATATATTCATCGCGTTTCTCATAATGTGTATCTCATATAAAAGTTGTATAAATGAATCAAGAGGACTTTTTATCCTCTGCGCTGTTGCTTGGTTTCAGAAATCACCTCTGACGGACAGCTTTGTTGAAGAGGGAGCGTGAGGTGAGTTTTATTAGGCCGTGTGTGCAGTTGACTGCTCCCATCATTGTGTCAAGACTGTAGAAGTTGATGACAAGATACTTCACTTTGGATTTCGTTGTGGGTGTTTTGATGCCATCTGGATCCAGGAAAATGGTGGCAGACCTACCGCACTTGTCAGCACTGTCAAAAAGTATTAGTGGGATTTCGGGTTCGTTCCTTGTCACTCAGGTAACACAAGGTCCGAGCTACTGTTGTAATTATTTCCATGGGCGTCCCATTGTTTGTTTGTTTTCATTCTTCTTTTTACCTGAACATATTCTTCTGTTAAGGGTGAACAAGAACAACCTTGTTGAATACCTCTAGGATTGATAAAATGATTTAATTGCATGGATTTAAGTGGAAGCCTGCAGTAGCTAGCAAGGTAAAGTCATGTATCAATACTGAAAGTTAAAAATACAGAAGACCCGGACCTGGTAAAACAATGAAAACCGAAATTTTCATTATCTACGGCTTATCTTGTACACGCAATTATTCACTCATTCACACATCCGAGCAATCAAACCTCCGGTTTGTTGGAGGTAACCGGAAAACCCGGAGGAATCCCATGCAGACATTGGGATTCCCATTGCAGACTGTTGGAATCGAACCAGGGACCTTCTAGCTGTGAGGAAAACTATCCCAAAACTTATCGCTGTCTTGATCACCATTTTTTCATGAATGGATCAGAAATTCCAGATTTTTTTCACTGGGTTGCATTTATAATTTCAGGGTTTTCAAATATTTGGAGTCATTGAGTTTTAACCCTTTCCTGGAAAACTGCTCATAAGACAACAAAGTAAATACTCTATATGGCCAAAAGTATTCGCTCACCAGCCTTGACTCGCACATGAACTTAAGTGACGTCCCATTCCTAATCCATAGGGTTCAATATGACGTTGGTCCACCCTTTGCAGCTATAACAGCTTCACCTCTTCTGGGAAGGCTGTCCACAAGGTTCAGGAGTGTGTTTCTGGGAATTTTGGACTTCCAGAAGCACATTTGTGAGGTCACCTACTGATGTTGGATAAGAAAGCCTGGCTCTCAGTCTCCCTTCTAATTCATCCAAAAGGTGTTCTATCGGGTTGACAAATTTGGGAGCATGGAATTGTCCAAAATGTCTTGGTAAGCTGAAGTGATACCAAGCATCAGTATTTGGACATTTTGGACAATTCCATGCCCCTAACTTTGTGGGAACAGTTTGGAGCTGCCCCCTTCCTATTCCAACATGACTGTGCACTAGTGCACAAAGCAAGGTCCACAAAGACATGGATGACAGAGTCTGGTGTGGATGAACTCGACTGGCCTGCACAGAGTTCCTGACCTCAACCCGATAGAACACCTTTGGGATGAATTAGAGCGGAGACTGAGAGCCAGGCTTCTCGTCCAAAATCAGTGTGTGACCTCAAAAATGCTCTTCTGGAAGAATGGTCCAAAATTCCCAGAAACACACTCCTGAACCTTGTGGACAGCCTTCCCAGAAGAGGTGAAGCCGTTATAGCTGCAAAGGCTGGACCGACGTCATATTGAACCCTATGGATTAAGAATGGGATGTCACTTCAGCTCATATGCGAGTCAAGGCAGGTGAGCGAATACTTTTGGTCATATAGTGTAAATGCCGAACAATCATCTCAAGGAATGAGAGAAAGTGCTAGTGTACAGCAGCGATAGCAAATTTAACTTTTCTTAAGGGATTGTGGATGCCACAGGTATGGGGCCTTCTAAAATAGCACAATGTTATTATATATATATATATTTTTTGGGATTATTAATATCACCCAGTTTCCCATTTAACTCAGAGATCTACTTCCATGCTTTTAAGTACCTTGTTGACATTAATGCCATGTTTCTTCATGTACTCAATGTCGTTGACCTGGCCGCCCTCAGCAAACTCCATGGTCAGTATCCTCTTGGTGGACAAGTTCCAGTGGATCATGGGAACCTAATGAAAGAGAGAGTGATGGAGAGACAGAAAAGAAAGGGAAAGAAATATCATTACAATTTTTTTTTTGCAAATATATTTACTATGAATTCTCTGGAGTGAATTTTTTTTTTTTTTTTTTGCGAAAACTTGTTCTACTTTAAAGTGAGGACGCTTAAAACGACACGATGATGATTGATACTTGAGAGATAAGGGACCCGAATTCGAAGCTCCGTCGTGGGGAAATGAGGATTTAGTGACACTTCAACACAAATCAGGCTTAATGGGTAAAACGCAGAGTGAAAAGAAAACGATGTTGGGCAATGTGGAAATATATTTTTAGATTTGTATTCATTTTTAGACAACTGATGAAAAATTCCGTTTTTATCATCATTCTATCAATGATATGACAGTAATTTAGCAGTTTTAAGCATTTTGTCGCGCACAAGTGTTAGCTGCCTTTATCTAATGCAATTTATTCAAGTACAACTTAATTAGAAAAAGGCTAATTGTCCCAAATTTGTGATTTTCCCCTCGGGGATGAATAGAGTACCTCCCTACTAACCATCCAAAGTCATAAAAAAGGTGAAGAAGAAATATGTCTTAAACCCCAACAAAAGATGGACACAACAATCGACTTTATCTATTTAGGCTACTTGGAGACAAATACGATTATTTAAAAGACAATTGGCAATAAATTAGCTTTCAGTCATCTCAGTTATAAAAACAAAACAAAAAAACACAATTAAAATACAAAAAAAAAAAAAAAAAATCAAATTCAGGAAAAGAATACAATACTCAGGATGTTGCAGCTCTCGGGGTATTAAAATCAAAGAAAGAAAGACCATTTCACATTCGACGGAGCTAATAAAAGTTCTCAAACAGGCATATTAAGAAAAAGGACACCGTGGAAATTAAATGATAATGGACATGGAGTCGAACACTGTCTAGTAAAGGAAATGATTTGCACTGTTCTGTGAACTCTGTTCCATTAGAATTTATGAAGAGGAGACAGACAGCACAAAGGAAACTGTCACCGCATGGTGGAGAAATATGACCTCCATTAACTGAGTGCTGTGTAATTTGAAATATCGTGGGCTCAAATGCAAACAGACATTTTTCAGTTCCTTAACACCTATTTACTACTCAAAATATTTATCGCATTCCCGATTCCGTAATCGGCCTATCAGAATGAAAAGGGAACCGTTCCCGCTTAATGAAGGTAACAATGCAGGTACCTTGAGAAAAGGGAAGTGAGAGAGCATTCCAGACACCTTCTCCGCATTGTGTCCTTCGTTCAGGAAGTCCAGCTCCAGAGGCATGTTTTTCTTAGCTTCCTCCACCAGCCACATGAAGGCAAAGTCTGGAAAGAGCCAGTGGACCGCCCTGAGCAGCACCTGCAGTGCAAAAATCAGAGCCAGCGTCACTCACGTATGGCGGGTTGAATGCGGCCTTGTTCTTCCTGACAAAAATAATTTCCCTTTTTTTTTTTTAAAATTAGTTAAACAGAGTGAAAAATCATTTTACCTTGAAATAAAAGAAAATTAAAAAAAAAAAAAAAGAATTTAAAAGCTGGTATATATATGTGTCAACATCACAAAAACCATGGGGATGTTTCTCTGTATACATGATTCCTGATCCTTAGCCAAGATATTATTTTATCTTATTTTTGTTATTATTATTGTGATATTTATTTATTTATTCTATTATAATTATCATTAAAAGAGCCGTTGTTTGTTTCTGCTTATTATTATTATCATCATCATCATCATTATAATACTTGTGCTTTTTTTTCATTTTTTGTATTATAAATATATATATTATATTAGTTGTTTGTGTCTGCTTATTATTATTGTAACCGTCATCATCATTGTTATACTTGTGTTTTTATTTTTTTATTTATCACTATCGTTATTATTATAATAAGTATTATTATTGCCCTTGTTATTATCTGCATATTTATTTCATGAATTGTTATTAACATCATTATTATTATCATCATTAAGAATGTATGAATTCATTTTATTTATTTATTTATTTATTTACTTTTTAATTCACTGGAAATATGCAGTTAGTTGTAAACCAAATTATATGTTCTTTTTCCCCACTGGTAACCTCTTGCTGAGTTTAAGTCACAGCATTAACATCATCCAATAGCGCACCTACTGTCATGGCAACAAAACACATTTCTGGTCGGATTTTGTTTGTTGGCAATTGTCTTTTTAAAATGACTTCAAACATTTTGGAGCATAAATTACCTTTGAAAACACAACTGCTGAGTGAAGCTGCGTGACCCTTGGATAGAGACACATCAGGCTACAATTTCCTCTCCGTACACTATGATTCATTATCTATTATTCCACATGTAGTCCACATAATCTAGGGATAAAAATAAAAAATAAAATGAAATGCTGTCTTTCTGCAACTTGGATATGTTTCCCAATTGTATTACCGAATAATTAGTTTGCAAATTGTGTGCTTTATCATGTCTATTCTGATTTTGCCTCTGTGTTTTCCACAATTTTGCACTTTCATTTCCCCGATCAAAAAAGACAAGGTTATCATTTTTTTTTTTTTAATTGGATGATTGATTGATCAATTTTATGTTCTTTTAATCAATATCACTAAGAAACACACTCACCTCCATGACCATGATGTCCTTGGAGCTTTGTCTCTGGACTTTGGGGTGCTGGACCTTGACAGCCACTGTCCTCCCATCGTGCAGCACTGCCTTGTGGACTTGGGCTAAGGAGGCGGCGCCCTGTGGCTTCTCCTCAAAGAAGACGAATAACTCTGACAGCTTTTGGGGGGGTGGGGGGGGGGGGGGTTGGAAAGGAAGAGGGCGGGGGTCATTGTGTGACATCATAGAAGTAAGAAGTATAGATTATGTACTCCCCTCTGTTCTTTTTCGGTTGTAATTTTGATGGAAATCAAGAATACTAAAACTGTATCTTTTGCTTTTCCTTTGGGCTTTTCTCTTCAGGGATCACATAGAATCAACCTTCTCCATCTATTCTCTGTATCCTCCTCTCTCACACCAACTAACTTCATGTCCTCTCTCATTATGTCTATAAATCCTCTCTTTGGTCTTCCTCTAGACCTCCTGCCTGGCAGCATCCGTCTACTAATATATTCTCTTTCCCTCCTCTGCATAGCTTCTCTGACCTTCTCTCCAAAACATCCAACATTTGCTGTCCCTCTGATGGACTTGTTCCTGATCCTCTCCGTCCACTTCACTCCCAAAGAGAACCTCAACATCTTCATCTCTGCGACCTCCAGCTCTGCCACCTGTCTATTCGTCATTGTCACTGTTTCTAGACCACATTTGTCAAAATCAAGGCCTGCGGGCCAAACGTGGCCCGCCACGTCATTTTATGTGGCCCGCTAGAACGTCTTAAAAGGTCTGATTGTCTTAAAATAAGTAAGTCAAACGCGTGCATTGACCATAAACTACATTTCCCACGATTCATTCCTGATCATGTTACCTGCGAAGTGACGGCATCCCGCCATTAGATTGCAGTGTATCCACGTCAATGCCATTTTCAACAAGTTGAATTGAGAAAACACAAATGATCCCTAAATGTCCAGGAAGAGGGAAGTTGATGCAAATGGATATTTTTTCTTAATTCACTTGGATAGTTTGATCATTGATTGATGGAGGAATGTGGGTTTCTTAACCTGACAGTGGAAAATGATTAACTAGTAAATAACATTTTGTTTACATATGTACAAATGCATATATAACATTTTGGATTTAAATGAGTGATACATTCAGAGTTACTCAACATTAAGGAGTAGTTACATTTATACTATATTACATTTGGTTACATTTATATTGTTACTGTTACATGTGGCCCTTTGAGGGCAACCATTATACTGATGTGGCCCTCTGTGAAAATGAGTTTGACACCTCTGTTCTAGACCATACAGCATCGCAGGCCTCACCACTGTCTGTACACCTTTCCTTTCATTCTGGCTGGTAGTCTTCTATCGCGTAGAACCCGTGACCCTTTTCTCCACAAATTCCAAACTGCTTGAACACGTTTCCTTACCTCTTTTCAACACTCTCAGTTGCTCTGGACCGTTGACCCTAAATACCTGAAATCCTCCAACTTCTTGATCTCCACTCCCTGCAGCCTCACCGTTCCCCCCGGGGTCCCTCTCATTCACACACATATATTCTGTCTAGCTGCGACTAACTTTCTTTCCTCTCCTTTCCAGAGCATCCCTCTACGTCTCTTGATTTTCCTCAACCCGTTCCCTGCTCTCAGTACAGATCCCAATGTCATCTGAAATAATCATGGAAGAATACTGTAACTATATGCTATGCAATAATTCTAAATGATGGTCTGGAGGACGGGAAATGAAAATGAATAGTCGTCTTATTTGTTTTGCTTTTTCAACTCACTAATACAGTCTAAATCTTATTTCTACCAAACGTATAAATTCCCGAAGCTCAGGCGATCGCATTACAGTACCTGCCAAGTAATTACCCCAAAATGTTCGTGCCTCCTACGAAAAAGTCACCGAAAAAACTCCAGTTTCTAAATTGTTACAGGTTTTAGGTTTTTCGAAAGTTGCCTTTTACGATACGATCGCTCACTCTGTCCTGTTTTATACATCCATGCAATCACATGACAAATGCCTTTGCATATCTTTCACATTTATGACACAGATATGGTTCACAAAACACACTTTAAACGAAATAACCCAGCTCAGATATGTTCTGATTTTTATTAACAAACTGCAAATTTTATTATTTTATTATCACTAAGGTCTGATAGGTATCTTTCACCACCCCCTTACTGCTTTTTTCTAAACTAATTGTGAACCCAAAAAAAAATGCAAATATCCCACACATGCCTCTTCTTTGCTAAAAGCTTCTAGCCCACGTGACCCCGGCTGACCTTACAGTCAGAGATTCAGCGTGCGTCATTTCACTTTCTGAGTGACCCAAAAAACATGATTCAAAATATAATGGGACCGGGCATGAGTAATAAACAAAACAGAAAGGTTGAGTGTGACTTAAACATCAGGCAATTAATGCGCATTATTCTTCTTTTTTTTTTTTTTTTACAGAAAAAGCTAGGTTTTCACAGGAATGAGGATGTGAGGTTGGTTGGCATGACAGAAAAAGGATGCAGAGTTAGATGGAGGAGGTTGATTCGCTGTTGCAACCCCTGAAGGGAGCAGCTGAGAGGAAAAGAAGACTTTTTTTGCAGAAATAAGATGAGAATCTCGGCTTATCTTCGGACTGGAGAGGAGGAGGGACCGATAGGTGAAATTATTTCTGCCATTATTCCATTTAGGCTGATTATCATCAGCATGGCAGATGGTTGAAAATCCAAATAACACTGGTTTATTGATATATTTTCCAAATGGGGGAAATGGGTAGACTTTTGCTGAGTCTGCTGTGCGGCAGAAACTTTCATTTCTCTTCCACTGAACTCCTCAGGCATCTACTTTATTTTTCACATGAAAACTAAAATTCCCTCTATAATAAACAATTGAATAAAAAAAGAAAAAAAACTAAATAGGGGCGGCGTGCCGCAGGAGGTAGGGCGATCGTTCTTGGAACCGAACGTTCCTGGTTCGATTCCCAGCTCCTCCTGGTGTGTCGAAGTGTTGTTGAGCAAGACACTGCCAAGACACAATCAGTCTACCTCCTGTTCCACGCCGCCCCTCTCGATGGCAGCCAACTCATGCTTCATCCATGATGACTTAAATGCGGAGAAGGAATTTCCCACAAGGGATTTAATAAGTGTAATAAAGAAAATATAAAACAAGACATTTGATTAAAATCCTCCGGACCAAGGATCTCAGATTCGAGGCCCCTGGAATGATATTTTGTGGTCCCTACCGGAAACCATAGCTTGGCGTTAGTGCGTCCCGCACGTTTTTTTCTCACAAGCACCAGCGTGAATCGTTGCCCTGGGCAGTTTCATATTTTTTGACACTTGTGGTCTACCATAGCTCAGTCTCAAACACGAAATAGCAAAGTTGATCACTTGTAACGTGTTTCGGGACTGTCACCGAGTGAAGGGGAAATATATCCTGTCACCCAGCCACAGTCATGTCTTTTTCGCAAAACCTGCCATAAAGAGAAAGGTCAGTGATGAGAACAGGCAATCTCAGGAGAAGTGGGAGAGTTTTTTTTTTTTTTTTTTTTTTTTTTTTGTGGGTTAGGGGTTTCCCACCTTTCTTTTTTTCTTTGATAA
>CAAKHD010013616.1:116021-134074 GCA_901007705.1 Fistularia tabacaria | reverse complement strand
ACCGCGCGCAAAAAAGGGAAGGGTAGGATGAGAACGGGCAATCCCAGGGAAGGGGGAGATTTTTTTTTTTTTTTTTTTTTTTTTTTTGTGGAGTACGGGATCCCGACATGTCTTATATGCATGGATAAAGTTGTGGTGCACAAAGAGTATAACATGGAACATCATTACTCAACTAGACATGCTGAGGAGTATGCAAAACACCAGGGGGATGAGCGAGAGGACCAGGTCACCAATCTAAAAAACATTTCTACGACGCAACAATTTTTTGAGCTAAGACTGATGCTTCATTCGAAGCTAGCAACGTGTTTAGTGAGATGATTGCTAATGCAGGACAGGCATTCAAAGACGCCAATTCATCAAACAATGCATGTAACAGGCTGCAAGTATAGCCCGGAAAAGAAGGGTCAGTTGAACAACATCAGCCTTTTGGATTCAAGATTTTTAATTGTCATCATGCGTGCACAATAAAATTTGGCAGTGAGAGCTCACTGTTTGGAGTATGTACAGCAAAAGTGTCAAAATCAAGGCCCGCGGGCCAGATTTGGCCCGCCACGTCATTTTATGTGGCCCGCTAGAACGTCTTAAAAGGTCTGATTGTCTTAAAATAATTAAGTCAAATGCGTGCATTGACCATAAACTACATTTCCCACAATTCATTCCTGATCATGATACCCGCGAAATGACGGCATCCCGCCATTAGATTGCAGTGTATCCATATCAATGCCATTCTCAACAAGTGGAATTGAGAAACACAAATGATCTTTAAATGTCCAGGAAGAGAAAAATTGATGCAGATGGATATTTTTCTTAATTCAGTCGGACAGATGGATATTTTTTCTGAATTCACTTGGATTTGATCATTGATTGATGGAGTAATGTCGGTTTCTTTACCTGACAACAGAAAAGGATTAATGTTGAACCAAAAAAAAACATATTTTTTTTTTTTACATCTATGCAAATACATATGTAACATTTTGGATTTGAGTGAGTAATAAACTCAGAGTTATTTAACAGAAAGGAGTAGTTACATTTATTTTACATTACATTTGGTTACATTTAGTAACATTTATACTGTTTCCGTTACATTTGGCCCTTTGAGGGCAACCATTATGCTGATGTGGCCCTCGATGAAAATGAGTTTGTTACCCCTGATGTACAGGATAATAAACAGAAAAGTTAACAGTGGCAGACATTTCCATTCATAATCGCTCTTGATGAGAGCACAGATGTAACTTTATTTTCATTGAAATACTTAAAACCCTTTTTTTGTGGAAAACTTGACCAGCTGTAAACAGACTCTACCTCCAGCGGCCCCCAGGTAAGCTGAGTTCGAGACCCCTGCTCTGGACCATTCATCGAAAGCGCTTTTTATTTCTTTTTAGGATAAGACAGAAATTTTTACTGTATCCAGTGCATTACCTTCAAAACACAGTTTATATTAATTTAAGCACCACTGATGACAGTTTGGAAAAAAAACTACTGTATCCATTAAACTGGTATGAACAGGGCAGCTTCGGATGCTTGAATCCTTCAAATAAAGTAAATATATGCAAATAAAGTAAACGCAATCATTCAATTCAAAATCATTCAGTGCAGTTAGACTTCCCATTAACAAAATGGCTGGTAGAGAGCAATTATGATACAACCGTCAAAATACTAATATTACAATTACTATTATAATAATAATAATAGTTGGATTTGTGCACACAAAAAAACACTAATTCAAGGGTGCAAGCTCCTACACTAAAGTTGATATCCAACAAAAAAAAAAAAAAGGTAAATATGAATCAGCTGGTGCTAAAAATGTGACGTGCACAGTGGGAGTTCTTCCTCATTATTCGGGTATATTTCGTTGGGAACTACAATTAAAACATTCTGGAGTCAACCAGTCTCCGTCTTTTCCCCCTTCCTTTGTTGATCTTTTTTCCACTTGTGCTATCTTACAAATGCACAAACACACAATTCCTAATCATTTGGAGGGCAGGTTGTCACTTAGAGTGTGTGTTTGGTCTGTATGTGCCGTGATGTATCGAGGCATACGTTGGAGTTTCTGCAAGTTTGACCCCAGCTGAGCCGCAACACAAAAAAAAATGGGAATAACCCCATTAATTAAAATGTAGAAGTTAGACACATAATAAAATAAAAACCTAACAGCTGGTAATAGTTGCATTCTTTCTTAAAATGGCACGTCTTCACACCTCCATATGTGAAAGCATAGTTATTCTTATCTTTAAAAGAGGCCATGCAATGAGAGACTGTTCTTAGCTGCTTTTATATGCACATTTAGGTCCCTGGTGGGAGTTTTAACATAAGCAGTATGTTGGTGGGCAACTATGCAGTCAGTTTGACGTGGGCTGACTTCCATTGTGCTCAAGTGATTTTATGATCCATTTATATCCGAACCCCCCTCCCCTCACTTTCCCAACCCCGAGACTTCGAAAACATGGGAAGGTGGCAATTATAATTCTTGCAAATAACTTGATAAATGGGATCTGTGTAAGAAAAAAAAAAAAAAAAAAGAAGTAAACACGAACCAGACAAATTTGCGAAAGAAACCATTACAATCGCTTCTAACAGGAGAGCTGAGTGATTGCATTTTCTTTTTATAAAGTCATGTACCAGCTAATATTGGCCAACATCTTCTGTGACTCTCATATAAACCCAGATCTGAATCATGCAGGACTTGCTGGGAGGCTTAACCTGAAAGATGAAGGGCATCATGCTGATTTATGCCCTCGAATAAGACGGATAAATTGCTTAATTTCCTTTCAGCTCATTTTAAAGTTCCATTGTTGTTGCCTCACTCGTCTGCCGACATTAACCTTGCAGTTTTAGCACCAGCCAGTTGTTCGTCTGCCTATCAAACACTGTAGTGTGCCAACAGACTGACCAGTGTCTGCCACAGATATTGGGAAACCTCTCTTCTCCTGGAGAGAATATTCATAAATATGTTTTACGGTTTGTCTCATGCTAGAATGTGTTGTTAAAAAAGCATGAAGAATTATTTCTTGAAAAATCGCAATTTATAACACATCATTTAACCCAGGGGCACTGCTATTGTTTTACAAGAGCAATGCATGCTGGCTTGATGACATATAGAGGTTGAGGTGTTAACTTTGACTTTCTGCTACTGTTAACTTTCGATCAGCACAGCATAGTATATACGATAACAATACCACATTGTGCTGCTTTTGGGTGCAATTTCCAGTCCAAGGAGAAACAAAGGGACTGATGCTAGTCTACACGGCTTTCCGAGGGACAAGAAAGGAGTGGGAAATTGCTTGTTGACCCACCACTGCGTTCTCGTTCCTTCTCTCCAAATGCAGTTGATGCATTTAGCCGAGCTAAGCTGCTGAAAGAGCTCATGGGTGTTGCAAGTTTTAAACGGATACTAAAGTCAAACGCCGTGCCAACGGTTTCCTTTCACAAGCGTTCAAAAGTGAAGTCTGCTCGAAGAAACGCCGTAGGCAGGAGACGCTGGATATTCTCCTGCGAGGATGTCAACAAGCCGCTACTGCAGAAGTAGCATCTGATGATGCACCAGCACGATCATGGGGTGAGCCGACGACGAGTCGCCCAGTCAGTCACCGATGACAAAAAGTGGAACTCCTTACAACAGACACTCTCTCTCTGTTAAGAAAGCACACAATAGCGACTTTTGACGACTCTTGCCTCTTCGCGTCTTTGCTCGTCTTCATTTTGAAACTTACTTTCAATTCTTTCTTTAACGTTATCATCCTCACTTACGTCACTCTCGGGCTCAAACGGGAAAGGTTGCACAGATTACATGTACACCGTACGCTAAAAAGAACTGGACTAGCCCAGACCGACCTTGTCACTTCACTACCCAAACAGCGTTGCGACGTGAACAAAAATGGCGGCTTGCAAGTGAAAAGTTTTTCTTTACGATTTTGTACAAACTAAGATATGTTGAGAGATTTTATTTAAATTTTTATGTTGCTGGTACAACAATTGGTAAAATAGGACAATAACCTCTCGGTAACAGGGGATCCCTTTAAAAGTATCGTTTGCATTTTTCATCACAACAACAGAGTGAAAAAGTAGCTGCTTAAATTAAACGATAATAATGCACGTAAACTGGCTTCACATTTCGACTAACACCGTGTATCACATAGCATCACACAAAGATACCGATGCGATTGTTATCCAGTTGCGATGAAAAAGGCATACGTCTACATCAGAACCAGGGTCCGGAGTATCCATCAGACGGAGGACAACCAGCTCACATTAAAATCCACCCCCCACCTCCCTAACTCTGATATCTTCTGCCTTTACTATCAGATCAGCTGATGTGCTTCATTCAGGAGGACGGAAATAATCACGAAGGGGGGGGGGGTCTGACAAGATCCTCGTGCACTGTAAGTATAATTTCCCATAGCAAAATATGGAACTATGACTTAATTGACTTTCCAGATGAGCCGAACAAAAGCCATGGGAATGTTTGTGAAGAAGAACCATGCTGGAGTAGATAAAGCGCTGCTTTAATAACAGTTGACGATACAGCATAAGGCCTATTAATTATATGTTGAATAAAGGCTTGGTTTGATGCAGCTACAGTAAATATGCTTATCCACTGCTGGCTGTTGATGTACTCTACCCACCCACAGGACATACACACACTAATTATTGTGTGGGTTTTAGGGTTAAAGAGGACTCCCGAGGGACTGGAGTTCATTAGAACACTCTCATTGTGTGCTTTGGAGGCTCGGCGACTCCCCGAGGCTGGCTACAAACCTTTTCACTTGATCACTGCCTCGATGCTGAGTGCCCCCACATGTAGTGCTTGGGGAAAAGGACTTCAAGAACATTAAAATGTCAAAACGGAGTCGACCTTGCGCACATGGATTTAATCTTTTCATTTTTTAAACAATTACATATCGTCGCTACATAAACCTGTGATTTATGGCCAAGCGTTTGTTTGTGAGGTCACATTGACCCAATCCCGATCGGCTCATTTTTTGAGTCCTCGCAGGTGTTCGGGCCAGATGGAATGTAAAGTTGGATGGATTTCGAGTCACTTCCGTGTCTACATCCAAAAATGTATCACTGTTTTGACCTGATTTGCAACACCTTGGGGGAAAGGAAATAAGAATTTGTGTTGTGCGGATTCTAGGTTTTGACCTGACTGTGCAATCAGAAATGTAAATTTCTTAACTCATTCAAGCAATACACAGTTTTAGGCTGTTCCCGATATTGCGCACATAAGCATATGATGAAGAAACGGGTGGACACAACTTGTACGCATGAGTCAGGTTCCCTTTCATACGCATTTGCAACTTTATGTGCACAAGTTTGACAAAACGACAAAATGCTCCATTTGCATGAGTCCTGAATCGTTGCAAGTTCACCGTTTTCATTCATTCCACTCATGTTGAAAGTTTTGCAGTTTGCAGCTCGTCAAGGTCAAAAAACAGGCAAGATTATGCGATATTATGTGTGGTTGTCAAGTCATGCAGGTAAATCCTGAGATCAAATTTGCTGCATGCTGGGTGCTGGTACACACTTCTCCGTTTATATAACATTTTCATCACCTTGCAGTCTTTCAAAGGGCTTTACCATGCAAGTTTTGCCACGCGAGGCGCTAACCATGACGATCGGGAGCATCTGGAGGGCTCAGCGTCTTGCCCAAGGATGCTTCAGCATGCAGACGGCAGGAACCGGGGGACCGAAATTCAAAGACTCAAATTGCAGCTGATAAATAATAAAAAACTGCTGCGCCCATTTTTGTCTCTGCAAGCTAAGCTATTGCATATGGCCAAATAAAGGAAGAAAAAGAACAAACGTTTTTATTTAAAATATATAAAAGATAAATAAATAAAAGTTGAAGTTAATAGTCTAAATCCTACTTGGGTTTTATTTATGGTTACACTCAAGCAGCTGCAATCTTGAGACCCAGCGCATTCCAGATAAACGGTATGTTTCCGCTGAGGAGATCTCTCCACGGGATTCCTGAAGCGCGAGAGTGTTTTTATTTAAGGCAGATATCAAATGTTCGTTTCCGGCTCTGCATTTTTTATCCCCGGACTTCACAACAGAAAGATTCAAGGACTTGTAGTTTACGATACTTCTTATTTACTTTACACTGGCTCTAAGCGCATTAAATAACCATCAATCTGAGACAAGCCGGCGATTGGGAGTAGTGGAAAAAGCTCTCATCTCGGGGGAATAATGGTGCTTAAATGTCAAATAAAATGTATTTCTGGTTCCAGAAAGAGATGCATCTGATTTAAGAGCCTGATGACTTCGATGTTAGTTCTTGGTGACTAAAGTATTAAAGGTTCTCCCCTTTCCAAAGCTATAAGGGTGCCTTGAACTGTTTAAACTTAAGGAAAAAAAAACCTGAAGTAATTTTATTTAGAAGTTTGATGACTGTATATGTGTTTTTTTCCCTCTGTTTTTCTTTCTTCAATATCTTCAATGGCTTGGTCTTTGAAATACAATTAATCATGTATATTATTTGGAAAACATTTATTCCAATTAATAAGGTCATTGTTCACTTATAAAAAGTTTAGCAGAATGTTTTCATGGGTAAAAAAAAATAAAAAATGTTGGATTAATTTATACAGAATTTATTTAAAAATATAATAATAATTGATTTCAGGTTAAAAAAAATATGCTTAACAGAACTAATCATCTTGAAATTTTTCTTTCTCAAGAGCCTTAAAGGTAGCAGAAAGTAATTCGTAATACTGCACAGTTTTACAAACCAACATATCATATAGATAAGAACTCAGTCAGGCTGAATCTAGATTCATTGATACAAAGTAAATGTAGATGGATCAGAAGACACATTTTACATCAAAATAGAAAATCACATCATTTATTTTGTTCTTAACTTAAGGAGGCAATCATTAAATAACATTAACCTTTATTATGTTTAAGATCAACTGGTTTTGTAATGCATTACATAATGGTTTACGAGTAATTTTTTTTTTTTTAGGTTCGAATCAGGGAAGTACTTACTATTTTTACCACTTTCCAAGGCTACTGCATGATCCAGTTAGGAACTGTTACAACCCCAGGTCAAACTAAATTAAACCTTCATCTTGACAAAGCTACTTTCTTGCAACTATTGACTTATTTTGCCCCTGAAGAGGACTTCTCATGCGAGGACTGCATCCCACACTGGTATCGCCTCTCTTTCCAATTCCAATTATTTCCAGAGCAGAGTGTTCTTCTAATGCGGTATCTCTGACCACGTCTGAAATGATAAAACACTATGGGAGACATATCATATTATTTTCGACTTGGTCTGTGTGTTTTGGCTAGGAGAAAGATCATCAAACCCACCTTCATAATTCACATTGCAGAGGTGGTGATGGTGGTGTTGGTGGTGGTGGTGGGATCCAATGCTGTGGGGGTGGCTAATTTGACTATCAGGTAAGTCAAGGCTCTACATGGTCCTGGCAGAAGATGCCAGAGGATGATAAATTGTGACTACAGTCAGGCATCCTGTGTTGGAACTGCTGAGTTATTTGTCCACCAAATGTGCAAAAATGAAGTGAAAATGTCTGAACCCACTAGGATTATGTCGGTCCTTCGGGGTAGAAGGTATGTACAGAAGTACATTGACATTTGCATGTTATTTATTGTGTATTTTAGATCTACAAAAGCAACAAATAATCCATTGTGATACTGCAATACAACAAGGGATTAAAAATGTATAACTGACTGATATTTCAATGATATATATATATATTTCTTTTTTTTTATTTTTGATGTTGCTGTCCAGCATTAAGTCTTGGTCAAAAAAATAAAATAAAATTAAATGTAAAAAAAAATAAAATAAATATATATATATATATATATATATATGTGTGTGTGTGTATACACAATACATCTATGTGTATAAGTATTATGTTGTTGGCTGGCATAAATTCTTTGTCAAAAAACATATATAATTAAATCAAAAAGAAAAATGTATTTATAATACAATCTGTATCCCTCTTTCTATGCAGACACCTAGATAGATAGCTAGATGGCCAATCTTACTTGATAACAACCCTCGAAATGGTTATAAATGTGACATTTTCAACAGTAATTTGAAAAATGATTTGAAGTTTGTCTTTAAAAGTATAAAGAGCTGCGCAACGCTCCTCTTGAAAAACAGTTAAATGCTCAAGAAAAATGTCAAGAAAAATGTAATTTATTATTCCTTGTTGAATTATTCCGGCAAGATGTAAGATAAAAAAAGTATCTTATAAGCACCAACAATAATGCTTACTTTTGCTGATAGTGTCATTGTTAATTTCATTTGGTTTTGATGATGCTTTAAAAAAGAGAAAAAGTTAAAGAGTTTAAGTTCAACTTTCACCCACGGCCATGTGTATTGTGTGGGCACACGTATCACGTGAAAAGCCGAGACCTGACAATAAAAAAAATGTTAAATTTTTTTTTTTTTTTTTTTAAAGCCTCATACTTGACAACTATGTAAACCTATGCAGAAAACTAAATGCTGGCTGTCAGTTGTTCCAGTTGTCGCTGTTCCACTTGTGTGGCCGGTTGCTGCCCCATAATCTACGGTTCAAACAGTCGCTGCCACCCAGTTACTGCCTATGCTAATCTGAGCTGTTAATAAACATGGTAATGTGAGCGCGTGGGCTCTGCTCCCAGAGGGTAGAACTGCACTGACATACGCTCCCTGAAATGAGTTATGGCACAAATAAAATGGCCCCTGAGGCGTCACAGTTGGATGGCAACTCAATGGTGTCTGTGTAAGCATGGCAAGGTGGCCATTTTGGCGGCTGGCGGCTGGCCACGACCCCAGCTGGATGAAGTCACATACATCATCATAGCACAGAGGTGTAGAAATTAGAAATCATAGTGTGGGGAGCTCAGAAACAGATACAGTCCGTGATCTTAAGACTCAAATAATCTGCGACTATCTTCATGAAGGGATTCTGGTTGTAGTGGTACAATAAGTATGCGATAGCCTTCTTCTTCTTCTTGTCCTTGCCCTCCAGGGTCACCCAAGCGAATCAACCTCCTTCATCTAAACCCAATTCCCTGTAACCTCTTCTCGCGCATCAACTAACTTCATGTACTCTTTCACTACATCCATAGATCTTCTCTATGGTCGTCCTCTAGGCCTCTGGCCTGGCAGCTCCAACCTCAATAAGTATGTTTTACTAGAGAGTACAAACTTTCTTTCAAAATGTTGGAACTTTTTGGGCCTAGTTCCTAGAAGCTTTTCAGCAACAAAGCTGACCATGGGCCATTTTCCCTCCTACTCTGAAGCAGGGACTTTTTACAGTTCCATAAGAACCCATGTAACTTAGATGCTTGCTGGACCTCATAAGCCATTCCCATTACCAGACACTTCTAGCAGACCACAGGGCACAATTTAAAAAAAAAATGACCGTGGTCACTGGTCAGCTGTTTTCTTGCGACTCGCAACGATATGTGCAGAACCAGTGAGAAATTTACTGACGAAGAGGTCCAAGCTCGTCTGGCTGGCTCGCAGTGGAACCAATAGTCCAAGGTTATTGTTCCAGCCTTGCAGAACATGAATGCTGTGCCAGCGTCGTTCTCTACGTTGTCCATGTAGTCTTTCTCTACTTCAGGGAGGTATGCTTTTGTGTGTAACACTTACGGTACACGTCACAGCGGTCCCTACCATTGCCCCTTACTACCTCTACGATTACGAAACTGAAAGGTTCCTCCGTAAGAGGGTAGTTCCTGGAATGAAATTTGAGCGTGAAAGAACTGTGTTCTTGGAAAATTTCTGTCTGCAAGCAGCTAACGTTGGGTCTTAGATGCAAGCTCAGTCCAATTGCATAGGTGTTCCTTCATGGCCTGTAAGTTTTGTCTTCTGACTACGGGCATGCAGCTGTTCCGCCAGGATATAAAATTTGTACCTGAAATGTGCTTTTACAAGGTATCGAGTGATAAGTGATTTTGAGGTGATTCTTGGATTCTTTATTTAAGATATTATATATCTTAACATGCCTGGTTCGATTCCCGGCTACTCCAAGTGTGTCAAAATGTTGTTGAGCAAGACAATAAAGCCCCTAACTGCTCCCCTGGTGCGTCTAGATGGCAACCAACTGCTCATGACCCATCCATGATGGATTAAATGCAGAGAAGAAATTTCCCGCAAGTGATTAATAAAGTATAAATTAACTATTGTATTCACAATGCAACACTCTTCTGTATCACCGGAGAGTCCGAAAGCGATGTTATCTCCTGGATATACATGCTGTCTCCTGGATATACAATGGCCATCTCAATGTTTGCGGCCTGTGACCACATGCTACCATGTGTCTTTACAGTGGACTAGCTATAACAATAAGGCACCACTTCACATGATTAATATCAAATATCTCATTAGCACTTTTTCCAATACTACATGTGCTCATCAAAGTGTATCATTGTCCACAATGATGAAATGACTGGTCGTAGAAACCTGATTGATTGACCTGATGATTATCTTTAAGGACATATTTTGGGTTGAACTGTCTAAAATAAATAAATAAATAAATAAATAAAAGGTTGCCGGAAGCCCACCAGCGCTTGCTGTGTGACTGATCGTCCCGAGGGCTGGCATTATCGCTACTTAACTAGTGGATGTGGCACAGGTGGTAAATAAATACTCCTCGGAAAGGGGGCTAATGTATTCAATTAGATGCAGATTAAGGAAGGTTGAAAAAAAAAAAACGTCCATGCGAAAATCAAATTACAGTACTACTCTGCCCAAAATATCCAGTAAAAAAAAAAGACAACAGAGGAGCAGTTTCCTGTTTCTTTTCCGGTGGATAATCTTTGGTTTAGTCACCAGAGACCATTGACAGTTCCTCAATTAGCGGTTGGCTTCAAAAAGACTGCGAGCACCTACGATATGCAGATGTGCATTTTTGCCATGCCTTTAGACCAACAAATTCCGACCTGGAAACAAATTCTGTAAATATGACATATTGCACAAGCTGGCCTTTCAGCAGTTTGACTGCCGAGGGGAAATGACAGCCATAAGGCAAGCCTGTCCAAATCAAGTCATAGTGGAAATATATATGGCACCGCAGGTTGTGGAAACAGCATTCAGCAACTTATTACTCATATAGGAGAATATCTAACAGACATGTGTATACAAGCATGTGCGCAGTGAAAGGGAAATGATGCCGAAGCGGCTCCTGTGACTCCAGAGCTGCCTGGCTCTGCTCATCAGTGTCACTTCTTCTGCCGACACTCCACAAGGGAGGAGGGCTGATTCACTCCGCTGCCCTTTTTGTAGACAGCCATTTTATTACCGTCTTTTCAGGGATAATGACTTCTCGCACAGATACCGGAAGAAATCAAACTGAATTCAAATCTTTGAGAAAAAAAAAAGATGTAAAAATCACTCTGAGATATTTAAAATCTTTGAAAGGAGTCATTTATGCATTTGTCGATTTACTAAATACATTTGTGTATTAAGTTCCCAATAAATTAGCGACCGATAAATAGAGCTGATACATGGAAGCGGTGTGTCTTAATACCGGTCGTCAGACTGATACAAAACTAAAGAACCAGATATCTGATTGGTAGATTGCTTTTCCCAAAGCATTGGAGAAAAAAAGTGAGTCTCACCAGCGTGAGTTCAAACCCTAAAATGATCGGTCATAAAGTTTTCAGAGTGATTCACAGTACTTTTGAGTACTAGCCTGTCTTTTTCGAGAGGTTAAACAAGCTGACTAGTGATTTGACTGGCTATATGACTCGACGCTTGTAGCTGAATATACATATGGTCCATTTAAGATAGAAACAATGAAAAAAAAAAGACATTTGCAAGGCAAATCCTTGCAGTTTTTCCATAAAAGAACTTTAATCATTTAATATTTTGTACTTGTTTTGATTCATGATAATTCAAGGTCATTTGAAGCGCATAGTCATGCAGCGGCTTAGATGGAGACTATAAATTGTCTGCTGGTAATGCATAAAGTTTATGTCACCACATGTGACCTAGTTATTGACTGACAGCTGGCCCAGGTTAACAATAATAATAACAGTAATACTATTACTCCAACTATTAATACAATAATAATATTATTGGTAATACTCACAGTAACACTACTACTACTACTACTACTACTACTACTACTACTACTTACTACTACTGACAATAATAATAATAATATTGGAGCTATCTTCTCCGGATTAATAATTGCACTTGAAAACTTGAAAATCTTTTTCACTATTGTGCATATTGTGTAACATAGAACTTACAATTTGATATGACCTGATGAATGGGCTGATTTTTGCATCCGAGCGAGTGTTAACAAAATAACATTGAGAAATAAATGACAGAATCAAATCCGCACAGCTACTCTGAGGAGCGGACTGTTCAAACAGCCTCATTAGTGTGGGTAATTCAACACAAGCGTATCGACATTATTTATTCTGGAAATTTTGCTGAAAAAAAAGTTCCAAGATGTAAAAAGGTATCTAATTTCATATGTCTATTAGCTAGACCCATTTTTGTACTTATTATATTGCTGGAGGGACTGTGACTGGGCAACCACATGTCCATGCCAGTTTAGCTAATACCTGTAATGTCAACAAATAAGGTGAATAACATTATAACATCCCTTGTCAATTTGGTTCTTCGCCCACCTTTACTATTTATTTACTTATTTATTCTAGTCTCACCATTACTCGTTATTTTTTTATTCAACTTTACTCTCACCCTTACTGTGTATTATTTATCTATATATGTGTATGTGTATGTATGTATGTATGTATGTATGTATGTATGTATGTATGTATGTATGTATGTATGTATGTATGTATGTATGTATGAGTGTATGGACATGTATTGAGATATATGTGTACGTATATATGTATATATATGTGTGTGTATGTATATGTTCTTTCTTTTTTAATTGTGTAGTGCTTATTTATATGTTGCCTTTTTTGTCTTTTTGTTTTTGTTTCTTGATATTGTTATTGTTGCACTGCTCCGACAAACGAATTTCCCCTACGGGGATTAATAAAGTATTGTCTTATCTCTTATCTTATCTTTTTTTTGGGGAGGGTTACAAACCGTCTTTTGCCTTTTTGTATATCATAATATTGCCCACGCCTAACCTTTTGCGTTGGAGCACAGTGACCAGGCACAGTCCATAAACACCTCCCTCTTCCCTCTATATTCTACGTTTTTTGCTTTTAAACTGCTCTCTGAAATCGTGGCAAAGCTTAAAATGGTTAATACACACTGACGTTAAATGAAGAGACACACAAAACACAGGGGAGTGTGTAATAGGGGGAGTAGACCGATGTACTGCATCTCAGAATAACAGAACAATTGCCTTGTCTCCAGCTGGCTCTGAAAGGCTGTCATAACAACTCGTCTGAGAGCAACCTGCAACTCAAACAGCACCATTAACAGCTGTATTAGGAGTACAGCTTGCTTATCAAATGAAATGAGCACGTGATGTCTGACATATCCACTCCTGCTTTATGTGACCTTTCCTGCTTCTAACAAATTGCACATGTAGAGGTACACGCTGTTACCTTCAGCAAGTTACTCGCACAGCAAAGTTAAACGCTGCCAGCAACCAGACTGCAAATTAAACAATCAAACAGAGGATACGCCGCTTGGAAATGCGGCTGGAGACGTGGCATTAGAGCATATACTTCGTATTAGCAATGCATGAGTTAGCGGTGAGTGCTTGCATCTTTAATGCGCACCCCCTCAACACGACAGCTTATCACAATATCTACATTTCATAAAACACAGTGGTTCATATTTGCCTTTGCAGGCCTCGAGAGCAGCTTTTCCTGGTTTTACTGACGGTCATCTGTCTTCTAAATAACACCAAGCGACAAGCGTGGAGTGTCCTACACAATCCCTTTACCTAAATGGGCCACCATGGGCATATTAACAGCCACCAAAATATAACCGGCCACCAATTTTAACATTTTTTTCAACAGTATTACCGGTCTGTGAAATCAATTGTATGCAGGTCTGGTCAACACACAACAGAAGTAAGCCAGGCAACAAAAATGTTACATGTTATATATATATGTATTTGTATTGTTATATAACTTTAATTCATTTATTTATTTATCTACTTTGCTATTTTTTCTATTTTCTCTTTTTTTCTATTGGTTTATGTACAACAAAAAACTGATAACCCTAGGCTGTATGATTTTTCCAGGAGATCTTAAACCTTAAACTGCAAGTGTTTAAATAAAAAGTTTTCCGCAGACATCAGCATTAAACTGATGGCCTTAACTAGAAGTTCATAACTCTTAGATCTGACTGATCAGTACGCACAAAGGGTGTTATTGCATTGCAACGTCAGCTCCCCTTGGTACGGAAGAAGTACTGGTTTCAATCATTTATAAACACTGTTTATTTTCAACCATGTTGTGTATTTTCACTGTCGACTGTAATGTCATGTGCAGATAGACAATTGTTAAAATTACCTATGGTTAGTGAAGCAGCCCATAATAGAGGAAGTGATCTGTGCCCTTGCGGCTGAAACACACCCATGACTCCCCAGCATTGAAATGGCATGTGGGAGTGCGGCACGATACGGCCCATGCTAAATGTCGCTAACACGAGGTTCATTGACTCCTCCATTAACTGTGATACTCGGACTGGAGATCAGTTGGTTGCTTTGAGGCGGTAGTTTGCCGGGCAAAACAGATCACATTCCCCGCTGTAAACGATTTCACTGAGCGGAGCGATTTCTTGAAGAGTTTTCCCTGTTCTCAGACTGATACTCAGCTGAACTTTTTTTTTGTTGATTTTCAATGACAGCTTGAGGAGGTACCGATAAAGAAGCACAGTTCACTTTGTAATGCGAGACAAAGTGACTCATATTCGTTTATATGTAAAATGTTATGGTTTTTGAAAATGTCTAAGGCGTAGCCTGCATTTGCAGAATATTGAACAAGAGTGCTTTTTCAACAAACACTTAATGCGTCTGCAATGAGTCACAGGAAATTTGAAAATCGTGATGGTCATTAATCGAACCAATAAACCCTATCCTGTTGGAATGCCACTGAGGCTCTCTGGGCAACATCACTTATTTCATGTTATTAACTTCTGCATATGGTGACTTTTTGCAATTCCTGTAATGCGCAACCTTTTGCTCGATCTGATGTCACGCCTCACAAATACGTCACCCAAACTAGAAAAAGAACCATCAAGCAAATCCATTTCATTTACAGCCAAACTCATCTGGTAACCATACAAAGGTGATCTTACCTCCTTGCCGAGGTCCTCCCTGATGACCTGCTTGATCTCCTCCATGCTGCTCTGAGGAGCTCGGCTGTGGAGCACCTTCAGCGTAGACGTGTACTCCTCCGGGAGGAGGTAGTCCAGAGCACCCAAGTGCTGTCCTACCTTGATAAAGGTACCCCGATTGGCACAGCACAAGTCCCGAAGGCGCTCTGCTGAACGCTGATGCACCTAAAACAAAAAAAAAAAGAGTGATGTTGCTTTTTCGCTGATAACATTTTATACCTACACACCTTTTTCCCCTTCCAGAATTCATCAGTTAAGTCATCAAGTTATTCCGACCTTCTTTTTTGACATCTATAACTGCCTTATATCATTGATATATATCTGCAACAGATAGTGGCGATACAGTTTAGGTGTGTGCACGAAGCGTTTGCGGCTGTCTATATGAAATAAATGGCTCTTTTAAGAATATATGCTTTTTAGGGGTGGCGTGGAGTAGGAGGCAGAGCGGTTGTCCTTGGAACCGAACATTCCTGGTTCGATTCCCTGCTCCTCCTAGTGTGTCGAAGTGTTGTTGAGCAAGAAACTGAACCCCTAACTACTCCCCTGGTGCCGCAAGATGGTGACCAACTACTCATGGTTCATCCATGATGGGTTAAAAGCAGAGAAGGAATTTCCTGCAAGGGATTAATAAAGTATAAATACATTTTAATGTTCTTGATATTTAAAAAAAGAAATAATTCAAACTGAAATATATAATATGTATATACATTTCAGTTTGAATTATTTTTTTTTATAGCCGTGAGACTATAGAATAGAATAACATTGAACTTTATTAATCCCGAAGGAAATTATTTTGCCAGAAGGTTCCACCATTACACGCATTCACTCAAAACATGAAACATGATATTGATTTATTGCTGTTGATTGGTGTCCTTCTTGTAGAAAGTGGAGTTTCATATACATATATATATATATAAATATATATATATATACACACACACACACACACACACACACACACACACACACACACATATATATATGCATATATACACACACACACATATATATATACACACACACACACATATATACATATATATACACACACACATATATAGCTGATATACACATACATACACACACAAATATATATATATATATATATATATATATATATATATATATATATATATATATATATATATATATATATCAAGAACATGAAAAGCATACATTCTTAACAGAGCCATTCATTCATATAGACAGCTACAAACACTTTGTACACACACCAAAACTGTATCGCCATTATCTGATGCAGCGCAGAGATAATTGCCATTCGACCATAGCTTCGCGTGCCAAGAATTGTCCTGAACTGAATGCCAGGAAAACTCCTCAATTTCGCCGCTGTGAGACTAAAAATAAAGAATTTAAAAAAAAGATTACGTTATCTTATCACTCGCGACACCCTTCAGGACAAATCACCTCAGAGGACAACAAGAGTGACTCTGAATGAAGTCAAGGTGTTTGAATAACCGTGCTATTGATTCAATTAAACAGAGTAGGACCTTAAGAGGTGGAAGACAACTTCTTCCCTCAGACAAAGTTCAGCTTCTTCTCTACTTTGTAGAAACAGGATGCAGAGATAACTGCAGAACCTCGAAACCCACCATCAAGAGCTGTGTCCAGTTCACAACATCGATGAGTTAGCCAACATCGAAATGCATGCAGGGTTTCGAATAGACCATGCAGGGAGAATAAAGGTAGTGGTCAATGCTGGAGACACTAATTTTCCAGTTAAAAAAACTGCGAGGGCATCCCACATCAGCATACATGGATGTTTTAGATCACGGGAGCAGAGTGTAGCAGTGAGCAAGTCAGCTGCACCGAGCGTCAACATATACGAGGATGCCTGCAGGGCCAGGCAGAGGTGATGACATTTGTCTCACTTCATCATGCATGTATATACCATGACAACATGTGCGGATCTTATAGAGAACATGCAAATGGTTTCCGCCCTCAGCAAGGAAGCAAAGGGCTACTGGTTCAGCGATTTTATGATAATGAACTCAATCAGGCCTTGAATCATGGAGTTTCAGTTATCCAAAAACACAACAACGATGGGGCCATTGGGCCCACTAACGAAGTTCCACTTTGTTTGCATTTTGGACAAAGCCATGGCTGCACTATATTAGAAGCCAATCGCTAAAGCATTAGCAGGTATACTCGGGAGAGTTAACATGTTGTACCCGCCAAAAATTGAAGGCAGAAGATACTCAATTAAATAGATTAGAAACTTTGTCTTCATTTATTGTTGTTAATTTTATTTTTGTTTGTATGATTGTTATTATTGTCATTATTATCAACAGTAGTAGGGTATTTTATTTCTTTAGATTTGTATTTTTTTTTTTTTTATATAGAATGTCACACCTCAAATGTATTTTAAATATATGTCTGTTTTATATCCTCCGGTGTCAAGAAAGATTATTTCAAATAAAATGCATTATTATTATTATTATTATTATTTTTATTATTGTAATTGTATGATTAATTCATGTTTCAATGCTGTACATTTACATTCTTAATCACAAAGAAGGTATTTTTAATTTCAAATAACATGACATAGGCACTATTGTTTAACAAAACACAAGTTCAACATACATATGATTCATAAAGGAAAACCCAAAACAAAGTTGTTTATTTTATTCTTGCTAATGCTAAACCAAACACAGACCCCATCAACATCGTGTGTGTGTGTGTGTGTGTGTGTGTGTGTGTGTGTGTGTGTGTGTGTGTGTGTGTGTGTCTCTACGGTACCGCTAGCGACACCCCCCGTGTACCTTTTGTACCACAGAAAGTAGAA
>CAAKHD010013616.1:78975-95139 GCA_901007705.1 Fistularia tabacaria | reverse complement strand
CCTGGGGGGCCCCCCACCTTTTTTTGGGGGGGGGGGGGGCTCCCCGCCCCCCCCCCCCCCCCCCCCCGATTCCCCTTTTAAAAAGCCCCCCCCGCAGGGGGCGGGGGGGGGGGGGGGGGGGGGGGGGGGGGGGGGGGGGGGGGGGGGGGGGGGGCAACTGCGTCTGCTTGTGTGCGGCCCCCTCAACCTGGACAAAGAGATCAACTCTCAGACAGATATGCTGATTCCAGGATTCGCGGTAACAAGTGCGATCCGAGCAAAAAATATATATATTACAAGTTAGTACGACGTTAGCTTCAATCTTTCTATGCATCAATTAAACCGCTGAAGTCAAACACATAACTATAGGCACACAAAAGCGATGTCCACATTGTACAACATATGAGATTTAGATCAGGTTCGATTAAGGAAGATGTGGAGAATTGCGATACCTGTAGAGAAATAAAGTTGATGAGCCGTACACTTAATTTATTGGAAATAGTGGTGGAAACTAGATGGAGAGCAGAAGTCAGCATTTTTGCGCAGCAGAAGGGGTTCATGCCTAGAAATAGTACTATAGATGCAGTATTTGCTCTTAGTATGTTGGTAGAGAAGTAAAAGAAGGTCAGAGGGAGCTGCATTGAGCCTTTGTAGGCCTTTGAAAAAGCATACAACAGGAGGCTGAGTGAGGAACTATGGTACTGTTTGAGGAGGTCTGGGGCTGCAAAAGGGTATGTTAGACTGGCGCAGAACATGTATGCAAGCTGTGAGACAGTAATGTGCTGTAGGTGTGACAGAGAAGTTCAAGGTTCAGGTTTGGATCCACATTTTTTCAAGTCATTCCAACCAAGTTGGGGGTTTTATCACGCCCCGTCCCATTTCAGTTTTGCATCGGAAGATGTGAGTAAGAGGGCTCAGTGGTTGGATGCCCAGCAACCATCCTTGTCCATCAGGATCTTAATATCGGGTAAGATGCAAAGGTAAAAACAGCTTTCTTTGGTAGATGACCTTCAGCTATGTGATTTGTTTTGAATATATCTGGGCTCGACTTCAGTATTTCTTTTTCCTGCATGGTTCCATGGACTGACCTTTAAGTACATGGCTGGTTACAGTTCCTTTCTCAGCAGTACATCTTCAGGGCTTCGAGGATTTTGGTAGATATTTGTAGTCATTAGTGTATTCATATCCCTTCTCAAATGATTGCGCCACATCTTTTAATGTGAAGGTTTTTTTTCACTCTTTCACAATGTATTGTGAACGATTATTTAGAATTATCTTCATATTCCTCTTATGACCATTATTATCCTATGTGGGTGCTGAGGGTTGTTTGGAAATAATGCATTACAGAAAACTAAGCATGTATGTCATATGTGACTGTGTACATTGTATATTTTGTGTTGTAGTCATATGTAATCTGTAGCAGATGCACGTATTTCAGGAATATTTCTTACAAAATTCAACAGGAGTGTTGCAATTGCAATTTTCAGAACTGAATTAAATGTTGTATTTCATTTTTCAAATCTGTCAATCATTTTTTTCCCTCACTAGTTTTTTTTTTAATGAAAGAGGTTACAGGGGACCATAAATGAAAACACATTTCAGGTTACTGAGCAAAGCCTGTCACTAAAATGATATAAAGTATTTGGTTTGCATGGAAATATGCTATTTAACCTGTTGATATTTGCAGGGCACCAGTATGATTATGCTGCTAAATTTTGGAATTGTAACAATTGAAAAGCGGTGTTGTAATTCAAATGTTTTCTCTGTGGTGAGTTAAAAAACTCAGGGAAAAAAAATCCTCCCTCTTTCTTAAAAAGAAAGAATTGAATTGTATGAATGGAACTATGGAATTCTAGAAAAAAAATAAATGAGTAAAATCCATCCATCCATTGTTCTTATCCTGCACTCAGGGTCACTGGGGATGCTGGAGCCAATCACAGCTCTCATTGGGGGATAGGCGGGGTACACCCTGGACTGGTCGCCAGTCAATTGCAGGGCCACATATCCAGACAAACAACATTCACTCACTCACTCATTCAGGGCAATTTTTCCCATTTTTTTTTCCAATTAACCCTCTGGATATTTTTGTACTGCGGGAGGAAACCGGAGAACACGGAGGAAACCCATGCAGACACAGGGAGAACTTGCAAACTCCACACAGAAAAGTCCCCTGTCGGAATCAAACCATGGTCCTTCGTGCTGTGAGGCTGAAGCGCTAACCACTGCGTCACCATGCCTGGAAATAAATTAATTTCTGGTATTTTCTGGCATTTTAAAACAAATCTATGCAGCCAGATGAAAATAGTTAAAGCATTTACACAATGCAATCTCCCAAACTGACTTAGCAAAGGCTAGGTTATTTTCCAATCTCTAGAAAAGTAAACATTACATCTTCGAATACATGGTTGTAGATCGCACAACTTGGGTTATTATAACCAAATTTAAAAATTATGAACTGTCTTTATTTGAATCATATACTCCCTATCAACCCCCACGGCCCCCAACCAAGGCTTTATGCATTATTCATGTGAGTTAAGCAAGCTACATTTAATTTCCCAATCAGCTGTTGGCATGACTTGTAATGAGATGCTAATAGTTTAGGAGCCTGAACTCCCCAGTGGGGTTGGGTCCTTTTAGAATTGCATAATCAGTCCAGAGATAAGGACCTATCTCCATCGCCCAGCCAACCCTAATATTTTAGATCCTGTTGTGTGCCTGAGATATCTTCTCTTTTTTCCTCCGCTCTTACATTCTTTTGTCATATTTTGTCTTGTCAGTAAGGTAGGAAGAAGGAATCTGGACTGACAGATAGAGGCCATTCACTGCAGCAGGTGTTCATAAACTTTTCAGCCGCTGTCACAGGTAATTTAGATGTCAGAGGCTCTTGAACCCGGCTAAGTGATGAACGTTTACAAATGCCACAGGTGCTCGCACTGTCAAGTATATATATATATATATATATATATATATATATATATATATATATATATATACACACACACACACACTCTTTTGGTTTTATTTTACAGGGTAAATTTTATAAAATAAAATGTAACACCAATTAAATGTAAAAACTGCGGTGAATTTTTTTTGTTGCTGTGTGCGCGCCTGTCTACCTTTTCACAAAGATGTGCTTTCACCCTGCTAAAAAATATTTGCCACGCCCGTTTCTGAGTTTACAACTGAACACGGTGAACATCATACTATGTTGATTTTCGAACTATCCGTAGAAACAACCAGCTGCCGATAAACTATCCGTTAATCATGTGCGACAGAGAGATACGGGGCGATATAGGGAAGCGTGCTTTCCCTCGGTCCATCCCTATATTTAATATTTATGGGATTTGGAGAGTTGAGCGTTGGACATCGGTTGATGCGATTGTTATTTTGCTGCGGTGGGTATGATTCACTCTGCCCTGATGTTTAAAACATCAGGTGGAACGGAGGCCTGCCTCCCTCTCTCACTCTCTCGCTGCCTATCAGTTACTATTATGGGACCAGCAAACATCCATAAACAGCACGTTGCCCAGCACCGGGAGCCCGGCGCCAACTTGCACTTTTCACAGATAATTACCTCTAAAGAATCTTAAAAACCTGCGTGGGGATTTCACAAACAGCGAAAGAAAAAAAACCTTTGTCTCCCACTGGCAAGCCGGAGGAGAAATTATGTTAAAAGACATGCCTGCAAGGGCGCGATGTTGGGTGTCTTTTTTTCAGATTTCAAACGGGTGAAAGAAACATTAGTGATCGCCACGACGACATGCAGTCTTCTACGTCATATAAAGTTAATCTCACCGATGGCAGTCTTAACAAATCAGGCCACATATGTATGAATCTATTAGCGGATGTTTGATTGACATCAATAACACAGAACGAATCTGCCTGATTATGATGTTTTATAGTTTTATTAGTCGTGAGAGGCTTTCGCAAGCTCTATCAACAGTATTTAGCACATTTTTCAAAGCATTTTCGAAGTCCCAGGTCGCTATTAAGTGCAGAGGAGCAGCAATTGAGCCATCTTAAAGTGACAACGTGAACCGAGTAGCAGTCTCTATGAGTCATGAGACGCATCGCAGGAAAACACAAAACGACTTTCCCGAGACGGATAAACCGTCGCAAGTGCTGTTTCAACCTCGCTTGCCGCCATCACCCGATATGTAAAAATATGTATCTTATTTTTCGGACAATAAGTCGCACTTCCTTTCATGCTTTGCCTGCTCAAGCGACTTGTACTCAGCTGCAACTTATATATTAAAATATATACGGTAATCACATGTTCATTATTTTCACACTGACAGTCACGAGAGTGCACTCTCGGCTTGTGTGCCAGTATCTGCTACTCTTATTGGTCTTGTGCTACTGAAAATGTAAGATTTTAAACATCAACTTAGAAAGACTGAATGCAAATGCCCCCAAAAAGACAATCATATTCTGCGGATTACAAGTTGCAAGTAGAGAAATATGCAATATGCAATGAAGAAAACAAAAAAAGCTGATCGAAGGGAAAAAGCCAGATGAAGCTCGGAACTGATGCTGAGTCTGACGAAAGCCACGCAGATGAGGAAGTGGCACGGCGTTTATCTCCGGAGTTGGCGGAGTTGCTCAAAAGTGACAACGAGGATAAAGAATTCAATGGATTTAGTGATTTGGAGTGAGATCGAGAGTTGGGTTGTGCTATGCTAAACTTGTTATGCTACGTTGTTTATGCTATGTTCAGCCTGTATTCTATTGTTATTACTATAACTTGCCTTTCAAGATGAAATGTCTGTTCTCGGCCTCAGATTTTATAAAATAAATTTCCCTCCAAAAATACGACTTGTCGTCGAATGCGACTTATAATATGTATTTATTTCGTCTTCGTTATGCATTTTTAGGCTGGTGCAACTTGCAATCAGGAGCGACTTATAGTCCGGAAAATATGGTAATATATGTTTTAGCAAATGCCATTTACAACAAGTGCGAAGGGTGAGCGACTATTCAAGCCGGTTATTCCAAGATCGAGCAGCGTGAGCGGCACCAAAACACGTAGAAGCCGATACGAGCCGAAACGATACGAGTTGAGAAGAATTACTGCCACACGTACTTTTCTACGGAATTGTTTTAGTATGAATGTTGAGAAAGCTTTTAAATATTCACACCAGCCTTTCGTACATCAGCAAATAACAGCATCTGGTGCTGCGTTTATCACGAAGCAGCGTGTGGATAAAAATACAAATGTCGCGGTGTGTTTTACCTGAGCCGTGAGAAGAAAGGTCTCTATCTTGCCGATTTTTCGTAAAGTCATGACTGTTGTGTTTCTATGTCTCCGGAGGTTCTTAGTCATCCAGGTCACGGTGAATTCTTGTCAAAATCTTCTTTTCGTGGCGACTGGACTTGAATTTCTTCACTTGAAGACGTTTCACCCCTCATCCGAGAGGCTCCTTCTGATGGCCTGTTGGGAGTTTCCAAATATAACTGCCAGGGATTTTGGGCGGGTCAAGGTTACAGTGGCTTGTTATGTAAATGGAAGAGTTGAACGGAAGAAACTAAGAAAACAACGTTTTTTTTTTTCGACTGGACTTGAATTTCTTTACTCGAAGAAAAAATGCATTTATTGTCACATACAGTTGTACATCGAGCACAACAAAAGCGAACTTTGACCACTGCTCTTCACCCTTCATGGATGAACCATGAGCAGAAGGCAGCTAAGGAACAGTGCCAGTGGAGCAGATCAGTGTCTTGCCCAACAACCCTTCGACAGGCGAGGAGGAACCGGTAATCAAACCAGGAATGTTCCTGTTCCATGGACAACGGTTTCATCCATTCAGAACTGAACAAGCCTCTCACATGAGGGGTGAAACGTCTTCAAGTGAAGAAATTCAAGTCCAGTCGCCACGAAAAGAAGATTTTGACAAGAATTCACAGTGACTTGGATGACTGAGAACCTCCACAGAATTCAGTCTAAGTTTGTTGTGTTTCTAGTTCGAGCACTGAATCTACCGAGATAGATGTTGGGATTCGACAGCATGCATTTCTGAATAAAACCTCATTGCCTCGTAGGTTTCATTATCTCTGACGTTCCTCTGTATTTTCTGTAAACAAGCAACGCGATGCGGTGAGTGGTTTTACAGACGTTATTACAGATGAGCTTTGATTCCTGATATGGCTGGGGGTTGAATTCTTAGGTGTGCCACACAGAATGTAATTATAGAGCAGAAAATAAGTCAAAAGTGGCTGTATGTTTTTGAGTTTTCAGGGGAAATCGGAGCAAAAACATGGCGAACGGGAGGAGACTGTCCGTCTGATCCGGCAGTGCGGGGCATGCTTCTCCACTAATTTGCTAGGCTTGAATTGCTTCCATGCTTGTTCTGTGATACACTCTAATTGGCTGTGAATGGCTCCTCGGTTCACCCCGGGCAGCCTTTGATGAGCCCAGAAGACGGGCCGCTTAAGTGCCTTTTGAGTGAGGCTCCTTGGAAGTGGCTGGCAGCTGGTAGGCTTCGCCGCTGAGACGGGAACGCGGGGTGACACGCTCCCGCGACGGGGGAGGGCGAATGAGATACAGAGAAGGAGAGTTCATTAACGGCAGTCAAATGCGCCCCTTGTGACGAGAGGGTCTGAGGCCACGATCTCACCTCACAAAAACCCTTGGGATACGACACCTTTTCCAAGTGATCGGTCTATATTGCCACTTCCTTAGATCTATATAAATCAAACCATTTTTTCCCCTGAAATCTGTATCGTTCCACAAATATTGTCCGGCTACCATTATGAATCAACTGTCGGCGTAAGACCATGAAAACAAATGGTCGCAGAGAAACATTAGAAATCTGTGATTTTTTTTTTTTTTTTTTTTGTAGCTCAGAGCCCAGTGGCTGTAGCCTTATCTCCTCCCTACACCTTTTTATGAGCAAGAAAAGAAAAGATAATTGAAATGAGTTTGAAGGATGTAACAAAAACACGAATGCTTTGGAATATCAGGGGAAATTATCTTTTTAAAATTTATTTTATATTTTCAGTCTTATTTTCTATGTCTCCAATATCGCTATGATGTTATTGCCAGTTACTGTCTCCATTGCTATCAATCTGCTGTGAAGGGAGCGTACAAAGTAAGAATTGCATTGCATTATTTGAATCAGCATATTCTTACAATATATTTGACAGTAAAAATCTTGAAAAAAAACAAAAACTGAATTATTCATTTGGTAAAATGACAATCCCTTCATATGGCATTATTAATTCTTACCATTGTGTGTCGCGCCAAAAGGAAAAATCCTGACCTATTAGGGTACGTGAGATATATCATACCATTCCAAACAACAGCAAAAAAGAAAGCAACCTTCAAGAATTCACTTGCTCGCATTAGCGAATTCGTGATCTGCTAAAAAAAAAAAACTATTCACAAAGAATCAACCCAAATTCAGGGCTTGATGGTTTAGGGTTTGATTGTTCTTGAGTTTCAAAGAATCAGTAAATTGAAAAAATGTTTTAAAATTTTCAAAAAGGATTTTTGCCAGTTCTCATTGTATACTATATTTGCTTTAATTAGGTAAAAATACACCCACAACAAACCGGTTCTAACAGGCTGTCGAAAATCTGCAGCATTATTAAAACCAATATTGGTACAAGCTAATCATTGATTCCAATTACACATTCGTTTACGAATCATTCATAAGTAGTTCACAGTAAATAGACTGTTGCTTAAATTTATTTATTTTTTTTCTCTGTAAACTGTCCCATAATGATGTTGTCGTATTGTCTAATGTTATTGTCGGTTATTGTTTCTATCGCTGTTCGTCTGCTGTGAAGGGAGCGTGCAAAGCGAATTTCATTGCATCATCAGAGTCAGCATATTCTTACAACATATACGACACTAAAAAGCTTGAATCATGAACCATGTAAAAAAAAAAATCTTATTATTTATTTTGTAATATGGCATCCCTTGATCTGGCATTATTCATTCTGTACCATTCCAAACACAGCAAAAAAGAATGTAACCTTCACGGAACCAATGTTTCTCTTGCTAGCATTAGCTTATTCATGATCTGCTAAAACACTAAAACGTACTCACAAAGAATCAACCCCAATTCAGGGCTTTGATGGGTTTCGTTGTTCTTGAGTTTCAAAGATTCAGTCGATTGAAAAAATGTTTTAAAATGTTAAAAAAAAATTTTTGTCGACTCTCATCTTCTATAACTACATTTGCTCTTAGTTAAGGAAAAATAAACCCAGAGCAAACCGGTTCTAACAGACTGTCAAAAAATCTGCAGCATTATTAAAACCAAGATCCGGTTACGAATCATTCAAATGCAGTTCACTGTCAATAGATTGTTGGTCAAAATAGACATATTCAAACAAAGTTAATGAAACTTGATTGCAGCAGGTGCCTTTACCAATAGGCTCATGATTCATTCATTCATTTACTTAAAAAAATCTACAGCACATAAGCCTGATTCTGTTTTATAGATCTCATTTACTTCAAATCAGTTTCCACTGATGTTTAGGGTACGTGAGAAATATCGTTCCTTTCCAAAGCAACAGCAAAAAAAAAAAAAAATGCATTGGTGAATACTTAATAATGCGGTATGTATGATCTGACGGTGTGGATAACGGAATAATCAGTGAATCAGTCGGGTCCGTGCGAGTGTACCGCGGGAGTTGTCGATGTCGCCGATACGTAGTTTAATCTCCTCAAAGCTTGGGCAATCAGGCAAATCATCTGCCTTCTTCTACACGATCCAATTTCACAAAGCGGCGGTGCGGCAGTAGAGACGGCTAACGTTCATTTCTAACATTTCAAAGTTTCGTCCGCTTGATGTTTTCTTTTCTTTTTGTTTTTCACAACCCTGCAATTTACAAGAAAAAAAAAATCAAAAATGTATTATTTTCTGCTTTGACCTGGACCAGCCTTTTTATATGAAAGTATAAAAATGCTGTAAACGATGCAAAAACGGGGTTTTGTAGTGAAAAGGAGGAAGGTTTATGAGAAATGATCGGACCTTAAAGGATGAGTTGAGGAGCTGATAATCCAACTTTGTTGGCACCCCAACATATGGACTTCATTAACTTCATTGTGGGGTTTTTTCGCAGAAAAAAAAAGAAAAAAAAGCATCACTTGAATGAAGCTCCGTCGTCTGACCAACAGCATTTAAAAATGAGTACTTGGGTTAAATTCTCTAAAAGTATCTTTCACAATGTTTACTTGAGCAGCAACAATCCAACATTTTGCTTCAAATAATCAGCCTCTTTGAAATGAAGTTCCCATTTCTGAGTTTTCGGAGACTGGGATAACACCTGACGGGCAGAATAGGGACACATCTGAAATTAATTCAGCTATTTAAGAAAAAGCTCATTTTTTTTTCTCTCGCCCACTCAGAGCATGTGGGAATAAGTGGTGGATTCAAAAAAGAATCCTTCCCCTAAATTTAATCTGCATATATTTTTTTAATCAAAATGCAACACTGCATTAATGGCAACAAAATTCTTGTCTGTCTGAAACACATAGTTGGACCACAGGTGAAGGTTTTTATATTTCTGTTTAAAATATCTAGCTGAGCAGAACAATTGTCTTTTGCATGACGCCGTTTAAACATCCACAGCAGCGGGATTTAGAAGTCCAACGCAAAATACCGCGCGCTACGTGATCTTTCTTCTCCCTCTTGAAGAAAGGGAAAATTCTGCAGTGCGAAGACGGTAAACAAGTGCGGAGCCGCTTTTGCTTTTGACTCGCTTCATAACAATTAAGGAGGTGAACCTACTTTCTGTATTAAATCTGCAACGTGCATTAATTGTAATCAGCATGTGTAGCCAGGCTTGGCCGGCAAGACTCAAGAGGCATACAGAACTCGTGTGTGTGTGCAGATACTGGTGTGTGTGTGTGTGTGTGTGTGTGTGTGTGTGTGTGTGTGTCAGCCATGCTGAACCATGCTCTTCAAGGTTGACTGCAACTCTATTGCGGCAGCGGAGCTCTCCGTTCACTTGCTTCCAGAGCAGGTGGTCTCTGACCTTTCAAGCACTGTCTCCCGAGTGAAGCTGCCTGCCTCTGGCCTTTCGGCAAACGGCGAGAAAAACCAATCATGTCGCGCCTCCAATCACACATTCACTGTTATTACCTTCATCCTAGTAATGGGATTCCCCTGCAAATATCACCCACGTGGGTATATCAGTCAGCATTTTGATGTCTGTTTTGGTTTCGTCTGATTTTTTTTTTTTTCTAAATGACCGATTTAGGTTTTATTCGCCGTTTTGGCCTTCTGTGTAGATTGCGGGAATGTGAGGAGATTTATGAAAGCTATATCCGGTATGGGGCGGCACGAAGGGACGAAGCAGCGCGAAGGACCCTGGTTCGATTCCAACAAGGGGACCTTTCTGTGTTGAGTTTGCGTGTTCTCCCCGTGTCTGCGTGGGTTTCCTCCGGGTTCTCCGGTTTCCTCCCACAGTCCCAAAAACACGCAGCAGGTTAGTTGGAAAAATTGCCCCGAATGATAGAGTGAATGGCTGTCTGTCTGTATATGTGTGAACCTGCGATTGACGGGCGACCAGACCAGGGTGTACCCTGCCTCTTGCCAGATAACAGCTGGAAATAGGCTCAAGCATCCCTCCATGACCATGTACGATAAGCGGCAGACGATGGATGGATGGATGGATGGATGGATGGATGGATGGATGGATGGATGGATGGATGGATGGATGGATGGATGGATGGATGGACGGACGGACGGATGGATATCCGGTGTGTGTGTTTATTATATGTTCAATAATCTATAATGAATGGACAATATGAGTGCCCCCATTTGAGATCAGTGTGTTTGTGTTTGGATCTCGCATCTAAAGATTTGGGAAAACAACAACTTCCTTCTCAACTCGGTTGGGAAACGTTGCAGGGTGGACATCGTACACGTCTGGCTGTTCTACCCAAAATTCCACCATCTGCATCTCTTCCTGACCGGGACACCCATCGCCATTCCCGTAAAGAAATACCGTCTCTGCCGCGAATAGCACTCTGGTGATCGTTTGTCTACCAGGTTTCGTTTTGACGGTTTTATTGGATCTCTTCTATTGGTGGTTGATGGAGTTGTGTCATCTTAAGACTGAAAGACTTGGACAATTTCAAACACATTTGATATTGTCGTAAGACTGTAAGATTACCACCTTGCGCTTATTGACCGAGATGACAGGAACACGCTTGGACTCCAGCAAGACTGTTAAGATTTCCTTCCGACTTTCGGTTTTAAGTCGTAAAATTGGAAGGCGTAAGCCCAATATTCGTTTAAATATCCGGCATATATTGTAATTAACCCATCGGTAAACTAAAAATACACCCCAAAATAAAAAAAATAAAAATTAAAAAAAATTAAAAAACTAATTGAATCCTACATTTGTAGGATATTGGTGTCCAATTAGGATGTTGGTGTCACAAGACTCCGGCCTCTTTACCATCACCATATCTTAACATGACTTCTTTTCCCAAAAAGTTTCATGGTTTTATTCTCATACGGCAATTTTTCATCGCCGTTCCATAAAATAATGAAATATTGAGGCTGTTTTTCAAATGATGTTGAACATTTTCACGCACCTTTTAACCATCGATCAGAAAGATGAATACATTACATGTCTCTGAACAGCGGTAGTAAACGCACTTCGTGTGTGTTGACCAAATTCAATGAGTGTGTATCTACCTTGGACTTGAGGGCCCAGTACTCCTCGGTGTCACTTTCCACATGTTTGAAAGCGGTCATGTAGTCGTAGCTGATGATGGCTGTCTGCAAGTAAACAGAGTTTTTTATGTGTCTGGAGCTGAAAGCAAAAATAATAATAATAATTATAAAAAAGATTTAAAAGAAAAACACTCCTAACAAAAAAAGCACAGTGTAAACTAATCCTAAAATTGATATCGTTGGTAAATCCAGAAACTAAAAATTCTTTCTGGACACATGTATTGTTTGACCAGTCACTGCCATGCATGTTATGACTGCTGGAGCGAGACCTCTATATTGTGACAGAAAATGTACATGATGAAGTCCTCGGGGGCCTTGCAGGAAAAAAGAAAAAAAAAAAAACAACAACAAAACAAGCAGATATTAAGACACACTTCAGAAACAATGCTGCAGGGGGGGAAAGGTCGTTTATGTTTACACGCGACATTTCAAGGTGCACAGAAAAGTGAAAATAAAGGTGTGGGGTATCACAATGTTAAGATCATATAAACATTAAAATGTTCTCACAGATAAGCGATGTTTTACTTTTTGTCATTTTTACAACACAGATAGCTAATAACAGTTCGTTTTTCTTTTTTTGGGGATTGTTGATCATTTAAAACCATGTATTCAATGCTTTTAGTGAGTTCCTGGAAAATATCACTATAATTCAGGTGTTGCAAACCTTTTATAAGTGCAAAAGTATTTATCAAACTAGGCAAAAATACTATACTGAAGTTTATTAGTTGTCTGTGACTGTTCTTTTTTTGTTTGTTTTTCTTCACATGGACTATCCAACATTTAAAATTGATTTTGTTTGAATAAATGAGGAAAAAAAATACCTGTCTATTAATCATAGCATTTTGGTACTTTTGGTGGTGCTGCGGCAAAAAAGCAGAGATAACTAATAGCAGTTTGTTTTCTTTTTTTTCTGGTTGTTGATCATTTTAAAGCCATGTATTCAACGCTTTAAATGAGTTCCTGGAAAATATCTCTATCATTCACATGTTGCAAACTTTTATAAGTGCAAAAGCATTTATCAAACTAGGCAAAAATACGGAACTGAATTTAAGTAGTTGTCTCTGACTTTTGTTTATTTGTTTGTTTTTCTTCACATAAACTATCAAACATCTAAAATATGCAATCAACACTTTAGGTAATTTCCTGGAAAATATCACTTGAGTAATTCCTGTGTTGCAAAATTTTACCACTATAAATGGTATAAATCATAGCATTTTTGGTAGTTTTGGCAGTGCCGAGGCAAAAAAGCAGAGATAACTAATATCAGCTAATTAATAACAAACTAAAATAATATAAAAATATGAATAAATAAAGCCGATGTAAAGAAGACTGGCTGCTTTTGGGAATCTTGCCCAATCTCCTTCCGGCCACGTCCTTCAGGGGTTGGGCTGCAGCAGCCAATCATCTGCCTCCGTCTGACCCTCTCCTTTGCATCCTCCTGTATCACGCCAACTATCTCCATGTCATCTTTCAATCCATCCATGAATTTTCTCATTGGTCTTCCTCTAGGCCTTTTAAGGAGTAAAATTAAAGAATATTGCTATTACTGGAAGACTTGTGATGTATTATTGTTAATAGAATATTACATTTTTCCACTGAAGAGGTAATATGTGTCCTGTGTGCACAAGTTGCAATGGAAATTCGTGCATGTCTTCATTTCTTACTTGACCTTATTAGATAACAGACAGTGACTGGCTAAGCTTTGTTGTATCTGTAAACAGAAATTATCCTGGAGCTCGCCGCTGTCATCTGTTTTTCCGCGCTGCTATTCATTCGCTCCGTGGAAAATTATGCGCTTCTTATTGCCATCAATTTGCAAGAAATCAACAAAAAAAATAAAATAATTATAATTATTTCAAGGTCAGGAGAAGGAAGACTGCAAACCCCTGCACTCATGTCAATGTCGGGATTAAGTGTCGATGAGTGAGTAAATGAGAGTATTATTATTATTTATTTATTTCTTTTATTTATTTTGGTGATCCAGCAGTTAAAACACCGTTTTTTGCGGTCGCTAATAACTCCATTAACCTGTAGACCAAAAATTCAAGAAGTCTCTGTGAGACGTGTTCTACTCACAGTGACCACGGCTCGTCCGAAGCGGATCACACTCAGGTCGTTGAGGTCAATCTGTCTGTTGTAGAGGTAGAAGCCCGAGGAGGCCAACACTGCCGTGGCCAGAGAGGAGACTCTGAACAGCCGATGAGCCATTGGAGGCACTGGGAGAGGAGGAATGGACACAACCATGTTAAGACTTCACATATTTTTAGTGATCAGGGAATTATTTCTCTAGAAACAAACAAAAGGCCAATATTTTAGCTTTTCTTCCAACTTGATATTATATACTTTACACTTTATACCTTACAGTTTAATGTTTACTGTTTAACGTAATAGTGCACTTTACTGTTTAATTTGCACTCTATTATTATTTTGTTAATTTCATGTCATCGTGGGATTTCTTTTTTCCATTGTTTAATTTTTTTTTTTCAATCTGCCCCAATGCTGTGTTACATGAGTTTATGTGCAGTGTGCAGTGTGTATTGGAATCAAGTCCACCAACAAGCAATCTGGGTGCATAATCATCAAGGCCTAAAAATGCCTTTTTTTAATATATTAAAAAAAAAAAAAAATTAGCAGAAAAAATTAAACCCTCAGCAAAATAAGCAGTTTAATATGGCTGATTCTTAAACTCCTGTAAAGGACCTCTGGACTCAATTGGGCTATTTTGTAGGGTCGCCTCACTTTTATATCTTAAGTATCGAGAAGTACAGTTATCTTGTTTCCTTGTCTTGTTTTGACATTTTCTCATCAATTTTATCCGATTTCTTGCTAAACTTTGAGTAATTATTTATTGATAGGTTGATTCCATTTATTTATTTATTTATTTCATTTCATTTTACTTTTGTTTTGCGTAATAATATATGAATATTTGAATATTTTGTAGTTTCCTGATCCTTTTAAATATTCCCCTCCATTCTAAGATGACTACTGGATAGATTTGAATTAGTTTCCTGCACATGAATTAATGTCAATTTTTTGACAGTTTTTTTTAAATCATTTATTTTGCAGGGGGATTACTCATTGATCATTTAAAAACCATGTATTCAACCCAGTAATTTTCTTGAATGCAATCTTTAAAAGAGTCCCCGTGCTGCGACTGCAAACTTTAAAAACTGTGCAATATCTATATCAAACAAGATACAAGCAAGTCTGCTTTTTTGTCTTGTTTTCCTTCATAGAGACTATCAAACACTTGAAACTTATTTTTGGGAATTGATGAGAACATCATATCAACAAATACTGATACTATGAATCATATTTTTGATAGTTTAGGTGATGCAGAGCCATGGATTTGAAGCTACTTGTCTCTCATTCAGATTGGCTTCACTGCTGCTCCTAGCCACACCTGTCAAATTTCCATAAAAAAATTCTGGTAAACAAGTAAAAAAAAAATCTGCTTCCTCAAAAAACGACACATAATGCAAACCAGATAAATTATCATTGATCAATAATCACTGCAGATCACGGGAAGCGCATAGATGAAGTTAAACGTTTCCAAATCTCATATCACAAATTTGTTTATTGTGAACTAACACTGTGTGAAAAGTGTTAACTAAAGAACACAACGTGTGTTATGCAACGACAGGCGGCGTTTGGCTACAAATGTATCCGATTTGCTACGCATCCAGCCGGGATGGAGGCTACATCCACCCGGCGCCGTCACCTGGGAAAAAAAAACAAACACGCAATCTACCTTATCGACGTCTCCCAAACAACTCGAGAAATATCTCCACGCTTGCTGTTCTCTGTCTCCCTGACACTGACATGCCGGTTTTGGTTTTGACCTCCTCACCAGAGGCGACTTCGAAGCGACGACTTCTGGGAAATGTAGTTCTGCCGATAGCAGTGACTGCCGAATGTCGACATGTAACTCGGCCACAGCGATATTTTGTCAAATAATGACATCAAAATTGAATTGGTTGTCGAAAGTAAATGTGTTATTTTTTATGTGAACGAGATTTGTTCAATTTAATTGCTATCGGTTGCGGAGTAAAACTACAACTCCGGCGACGGTGATGACGTTTAGGTTGCGTCAGACACGCTCTCAGCTGTCAGTTTTTACGAAAGCGCAGGTTTGCGACAGGAGGGTTTTCAAACAGAGGCTCCGGACCCGCAGGGACCAAACAGCTGATCATTCAACTCACTTTTTGAGAGTTTCTAATGACATTAAAATGGAAATGTGTACTGAAAAGTCTGCTGTAATACAACCAAAGGCATGACCTTCATATCAGCCTTACAAAAAAGGTTTATACATTCAAACATTTTTTTCAGAATATAAACAACAATTAAAAAGGAACACATCATCTTTTAGGTAGATAGATAGATAGATAGATAGATAGATAGATAGATAGATAGATAGATAGATAGATAGATAGATAGATAGATAGATAGATAGATAGATAGATGGATGGATGGATGGATGGATGGATAG
>CAAKHD010013616.1:66752-78955 GCA_901007705.1 Fistularia tabacaria | reverse complement strand
CCCTTACATGGATTCTATTATTTCCTGCCATTTTTGTGGACAGATAGATAGATAGATAGATAGATAGATAGATAGATAGATAGATATATAGATAGATAGATAGATTAAATGACAGATAGATAGATAGGTGTGGGTGGATGGATGGATAGATAGATAGATAGATAGATAGATAGATAGATAGATAGATAGATAGATAGATAGATAGATAGATAGATAGATAGATAGATAGATAGATAGATAGATAGATAGATAGATAGATGAATAAGTAAAATGAATAAATATGTACAAGTGTTATTTATTTGTTTGTTTGTTGGCTTTTTGTTTATGTGACAATACACCAGATATTATTGAGATGCAAAATTGCAGCTTTCTATCTTTCTTTCTTTGCTTCTATATTTTTAACTTGTTTACTCATTTATTTCTTTGTTCTGTCTCATTTCATATATTTCTAGAATTCTGGCAATGGTGACATAAAAACCTGAAAGAGCTGATCCACGGCAAACATAAGAGAATTCATGAACCATAACATCACTTTTTCTGTTGAACGGACTCCTTTGGATGTTCCAGGATATCAAATTTAGAGGCTCATAAAATAAAAGTTCTGGGAATGGTTGATCATAATCAGAAAAGTTACATTTATCAAAGGCATATTTTGACCCAAACACGTTCATTGCAGTAAACAGTAATATTCCATAAATGAAGTTCATTTTCAATTGTGTACCAACTCAATGAATCTCCTGGTGGCCGGAGACAGAAATACACACCTGTGAAGGCCAAAGTCTTTATTCAGACACCTGAAAAGGAAGCACACAAGCTTTATTTGTTTTCCTTTTTCTTTCATTGGTTTGTCAGTTTTGTAAAATTTCTGAAATATCGAGGTGGTGATTTAAAAAAAGATAGATTAATAATAAAGTCCCCTTTCATCTATTCAAATATTTTGCAGTGAATCTATGCCGGAAAGAGTCTTTTTACAAACCACACGACTATTTTTGTAGCTGTTTTACAACATGTTTACTGACTTTACGGCATTATTGTTTTACATATAACATTAGTAGTCATGGGTTACTCCATAAAACACTATAAATAACGCACAAACTGGTTGATATTTCTCTCATGAAGCTCAAATTGCAAGAAAAAAAGATTCAGGTAAATTTCTCATTTCCCCACCCAGACGTCATCACCAAGTTTTTGAAAATAATCCAAACTCTTAATAATGAGAAGGGTGCGAGTTCAGCCATGTTGGTCTAAGGAAACCGCTTAATAAACTAAACGCTTGAATCTTTTTTTCTTCTTTTGCTGTTCCATTTTCTGTTTTGTTTTTCTCTGTTTTACTGAATAATGGTTTAAAAAAATATTATATTTAAGGAGGTCATGACCCCCAAACATTTTAACAAGTCACAAATGTCACTTTTTTTTGCCATTATTGTTATTCATGGAGTGTGCGTGCATGTGTGTGCGCCAATGTTTTATTAATATTAGCTGCACTGCAGACAAGCATATCCGTCGATAGGTGGCAGTGTTGCCTCTCCTATGCATGTCCATGACCCTCGTGTGATCCAGATTGCTGCACAAGTGTCCATAAAAATGCCGCTTTGGTGAAAAATATTTTCTTGATAGCAACAGTTTCGCGTAAAACAAAGGCTAATGTGCACATACTTTATCAAAAAAGATTCCTTGTTTCTTTTTTTGTGAGGTTGAAGGTGAGGTTCTGAGGGACCAGTTCAGACGGCCATTCTTGAGCGATTAATGTTCTTGTTTGGCAACAAATACATACACACACACACATCTGAAGGGTCACTGTGTGTTGGGGGATTTAGTGTCAGTGAGTGAATGTGAGTGGTTGCATTTGTGTTTGTGTTTACTTGCATGCTCGTGTGTTTGTGAGAGAGAGTCTGAAAGGCCAGCCGCAAATCCAGAATGCAGTTATATGGCAACGTGACAAATACACATTCGTAGAGGCATTACTAAACAAACAAACAAACAAACAGATAAATAAAATTGTAAAATAATAAAATGATAAAATAATATAATAAAAAAGTAAAAATGACAAAATAATAAAATAATAAAATAATAAAATGATAAAATAAAAATAAAATAATAAAATAATAATAAATTGTTGGATAAAATTAAGCTGTGAAAAATCAGACAAATCCATATTTTTTTCAGATGAAAGCGGGACTTAGTATCAGAGTCTTTCGAATTGTTCTGACTGTTTTTTTGGGGTCTTTACCCTAAAGCTAACACTGACAGAGATTGGTGACATCCCACTTCTCCTCCATTTAGTTCACATAGTTAAATCACTAATTGAATTCATGTGATTCTTTCACAAACCGGTCGTCAATGCCACGGTAGACCCCGAAAAACGATCACAAAGAAAAGACATTACCGTCATATTGTGGTAGACACTGAGAGGCGTGGCCTCTCATCCCATGGTTCTAGTGGCTGGGGGGCGTGGTTTAAGCTGGAGGTATATATTCACCCCCGAAGTTAGCTATCATGGTTGTTGTATATTGGTATGGTGGTGCTCAGTATTCAAGATAATCTCATCCACGACTCCAAGGCTCCGTCATCGATTATTCCTCTCCGAGCACCACAATATATTCATAGAAAACCTGATAAACTGTTAAAAGTTACCCGAAAATGGCTGCAAAGTCACTAAAACAAAGCCTGAAATTGTGCAAGAAATTTTCAAAAAGTAAGCAAATCAGCATTATTTAAGCAATAAGCAAATTAGCAAATAAGAATTTAAATAGCCGGAGTTTCACTTAAAAATATGAAAATAGAATGAAACTAAATAAAAATTAAATAAAACTGAATAAGCTCAAATAAAATAAAATAAAATTTTATGAAATAATCAGCAAATGTCATGAGAAAAATAGCAGGGAAAATTGGAAAAATGTTGAATGTGTTACACAAAATAAGAGCCGAATCACGATTAGCAAAATAATTTATTCTACCTAAGATTTCAGTACACGTTCTTTGCCACCAATTTCTACTTTAGCATCCTTGCTGACAGCATGTAACATGTAAATAATAGCAGTTTTCCATGGAGTCATTATCATATACTAATGTGGTAAACCAGCTTTGGCTGTTGTTTGTGTATGATTGACTGTCATAAGCATAAAAACACTTTAAATGAGATGCATCATTCTCCAAAATGAACACTTCCCTCTCCTTTTTGTGCAGCGGCACCTTATTCTGCAGTGACAGTCACACTCCCCGAAGTGATTTTCAGCGGGTGTTTGGAACAAGTGGTGGAGAAGTAGGGTCTCAGCGTGCCACTCCACTGCTTTTTAAATCTGTAGATAAGACTGTTGTCGGTGGCATCAGAGAAAGTCAGACAGCCTCTCTCCCAATCCAGTTGGATTCGGACTCTGCGCGGCTTCCTCCTGAGCGTAAGAGGGGAGCGCTGGCCAGGGAAGGAACGGTACTCCCCAGAGGAGAGGGACACGGTCCAAAGGCCGTCGCGGTGCGAGTCTGAACCGGGATTGGGGTGATCAGTTCTCGCCCGGTCCTTCCTGTGAACGGTCTCACTCGCCACGCCCAGATCCCAGGCGCTGTTTTCTCCCACCTCCACCTCCCAGCTGTGCCTCCCCGAGCTGAAGCCCTCGGAGCCCATGATGCTCTGCGGCGTCACAAACCTCTCCGGGTTGTCCGGGAGAGGCTGCTCCTCGCACACGAACACGCTGGACAGGTCGGAAGACACGCTCAAATACGCCGAGCCGGTGTTTGGGTCCAAGGTTACTGGAACTGAGGAGGGGGGGAAAAAAATAACATTAACATTGACGTAGGGATCAATACTAAAGGGCAACACACTTAATCCAAAGGCGCATTATTGATGAGATCGCAAAAACATCTTTCCAACCCCTGTTTGAAAAATGCAGATATTACTTTGTAGCTCTACTCTCAACATGGGGTTCAGTATCTGAAGAGTGCAACAGACATAAATGGATGGACGTCAAATACTCTATTACCTCTACTCGCATTTGGTAAGAAGTTTTGTAAATTCTCCCATTTCTCAACTGGCAGTTCAATTGTTTATCCCTTATTTTGATTGGCTACTGATCTGGCGAATGGTTCAAAACATGTTATCTTATGTTTTTAGGTAAGCATTTGAAGAAGAGCGTTTTTGCTCGAAACGTCATGCTAGGATACATTTTCTTTTCTCTATGTGCTGGGAGAAATACATGTTTCCAGGACCTCTACTCGCATTTGCTAAGCAGTTTTTAAACTGGCCCATTTTTCAAACCGGCAGTGCAATTGCTCATCCCTTATTCTGATTGGTTACTGATCTGGCGAATGGTCCAGAGGAGTGTTTTTAATTTCTGGTGCTCCTGTGAATCTGAAAATAACCGAGGGAGACCGGGAGAATTTGGTTTCATCATGGGTTCTGGTAATGTCCACTTATTCCTGGGCCTCCTCTGAGGAAGAAACAATTGCACTGAACTGCTGAAAACAAAGTAAATCAGCTTGACTTTTATGACGCCGTTCTGTTTCAATGTAGTTTAATGGATTCATTCCATATTCATACGTATTAAGGTAGATGGTAAACTGGATGGCAAATATGGATGGCGAGGATTGAATGTTGAATGAGTGTGTTTCCTTTACACGGGAACTGAGACTAAATGACCTAGAAAACGGAAAACAAACCATGTACATCTGTAATGGAAGACTCAAGGCTGGCTGGGAATGGTTCAGATTTATGTTTGCAAAGAAAAAGTATAAACCAGGGGTGTCAAACTCATTTTAGCTCAGGGGCCACATGGAGGAAAATCGATTCTCAAGTGGGTCGAGCGGGTAAAAGCATGACATACTAACTACTGCTCATGTACCTATTGTTCAATTCACACCTGAAACCTGGTATCTTTTAGCTTTGCGAGCTAAAAAAGATCAGCAATCTGGTCTGCGGGCCTTGAGTTTGACACCCCTAGTAACCCCCCCCCCCAAAAAAATTACTAAATTAATTTGTGCATAAGCAATACACAAATACACACAGAAATAGCCAAATAAAACTGAATTCAATATGTATATTTCATGTATTTATTTATGAAGATTTTACTAGTTATTTATTATTATTTATTATTTATCTATTATTAATTTATTTAATTATCCATTATTTATTAATTTATCTATTATTTATTTATTTCGTTCTTTGTAACATCACTCCTGCAACTAGTCAGCCAAAATGCACAGGGTGGAGGGCGATGGAAAAAATAAATAAACAAAAACGCCACAACAGTCAGCAGACAGTTACACGAGACACCAGCGAACATATCGCAGTGCGGAGAGGGGTGAGTGTCAATGCGGCGTTATGAAAGGTTTGCAAGAATAAAACCAGCAGGTCCAAGACTTTTGAGTGTTACCATGCAAAAGCGCAATCCCGAGTGATCGATGGATCGTCAGTCACGGGCCTGTGAAACATTGCTGTACACAAAGCACCGTTGTCTACGAATACCCGTAGATTCTCCCCTGAAACAGTACGCAATGTGAGTTCTTTTTAATAGTCTTATATTTTGTTTAAGATCATAAGACCCAATATATCAATGAAACCTGACTGTGTTGCGTTTGTGTGCTGACTTTTCACGGTCGGCTCCAGACCTTTTCAAGCACAGATCATTTGTTGTTCGGAATACACGTCGCCGATATACAGCGCAGAGTTGTTGTTGAAGTAGAGCCAGCTCGGTGGAAGTGGTAGACAAACGCCGGCTAGGATAACTGCGAAGAATATCCATCCCTTAGGTCCTTGAGACATTGTCGGTTTAAATCGGAAAAAATATAAAATGCACGGCTGAGAGGATCTGCTCTCAAGTTCATTTCTCATCGTAGGTCCATCCCATTCAGTCTTATCATCCCTGTTGCCAGGACAACCAAAACCAATCATAATTAGTTATATTAGGCGGGGCGGGTTGAAAACAAGGACTGGCCCACAGCCAGAGGATTGTTCATTTACAAAATCGGAGAAAAAAGACAAACACGCACATCCGCTACCGAGTTAGGGATGGGTGCTGGATCAAAAGTATCGACTAAATAAAGGTTTGAAAAAATCCGCACAGCGAGAGTGCTCCAAAAATACAGATAATTTACCTTACATAGAGTAAATAAAATTTATCATAGCATGACGTTTTCGAGCAATTACAAAAATATGTTATGTTATGTATTTTGGTAAGCATCTGAAGAAAAGCGGTTTTGCTCAAAGCGTCATGCTATAATAAATTTTATTTACTCTATGTAAAATTAATTATCTTTATTTTTGGAGCACTCTTGTTATGCAGATTTTTTCATACCTTCACTTACAAAATTAACAAATTTATTTTTGCCGGGAAGAAATATATGTGTCCAGGACCTCAACTCGCATTTGGTAAGCAGTTTTTAAACTGGCCCATTTTTCAACCGGCAGTTCAATCGCTCATCCCTTATTCTGATTGGTTACTGATCTGGCGGATGGTCAAGAGGAGTGTTTTTAATTTCTGGTGCTCCATGAAGGTGCTCTGGTGCTCTATGAATCTGAAATTAACCGAGGGAGACCGGGAAAATTTGGTTTCATCATGGGTTCTGGTAATGTCCGCTTATTCCTGGACCTCCTCTGAGGAAGAAACAATTGCACTGAACTGCTGAAAACAAAGTAAATCAGCTTGACTTATATGGTGCTGTGCTGTTTAAATGTGAGTTTAATGGATTCATTCTATATTCATACGTATTAAGGTAGACTAGATGGCAAATAAGGACAGCGAGGATTTAATGTAGAATGAATGTGTTTCCTTTACACGGGAACTGACACTAAATGACCTTGAAAATGGAAAACAAACAATTTTGGTCTGTACATCTGTAATAGAAGACTCAGGGCTGGCCGGGAATTGAAAAATGCCCCATATTCATGTTTTCAAAGAAAAAAAAACAAAACGAAACAAATAAAATCTATTGCTAAATTAATTAGTGTTATTACAGTGTAACAACAATGTAATTGTGATAAAGGATACACACAAAGTAGTTAAATAAAATACATTCAATATATATTTATTTTTATTTCATTATGAATTTTATTTATTTATTATTTATTATTTTTGTTTATTCTTTTTTAATGATTATATTTATATAGTTGCTGCAACTACCCCCCCAAAAAAATTCTATTGCTAAATTCATTAGTGTAATAAAAAAAATAGTGTAAGTACTGCATTATAAACAATACAGCAATGCACACAAAAATAGCTAAATAAAACAGAATTTAAATTATATTTAATTCATTTATTCATTATTTATATTTAGTTTTTTTGGTGTCCTTACTCAAATCAGAAGCGAGAAGGGTGCCATTCTGTTGTCTACCTTAATCCAGTTGAAAGCAGATCACAGCAGCCTGGACGGCGGTTTACCAGCTTGTGAGTTTCGGTCGCTCTTCAGTACAGACAAAGAGTATTAGGTTCGCTTACAGTACTGGATGATCTTCAGCATGTTTTCCCACACCCGGTGCTGCAAGCAGCCTTGGTGCTTGGCCACGTCAAGCAGAGCGTCGGATTCGTATCCATGCTCCTCCGCTCTGCACTTCACCCTAGGATTTAAGATAAAAAAAAATTAAAAAAACAAGATTGAAGACTCACTCATTTGTTGAATTTGTGCCATTGGTTACAATACAGCAAGCAGAGTACCATACTAGCATACCGAATGCCTTTACCTACAACTCATCTCAACATGCACATCTCCAGAAATGTGACCCCCCTCTCGGGCAACGTGCGAGACGGCAATTGAATCCTCTGTCCTACTTGTGACAACAAATGCCCTTCGTATTCGTTCGTTCGAATTTCCACGCCCAGTCCTCCCGTGGCCTGAGCAATTCATCAACATGTTAGGGTTGTCAGTAAGGTCAGTCACAATTGTTAAATTTAAACAGCTATTCTACAATCAGTATTTTGTGCGGCAGACTGGGACCACTGACCCTGCAGGAGTATAAAGTCAATTTTGCAAGTAAGCTACTTATGTTACAACACGGCAGTGGTGTGCAGTCAGTGGAGGCAGGAGAGGCTGTGCCTCACTTGCCAATCTTGGAAAGAAAAAAAATGTAAAACGAAAAAAAGAATAACATTTTATTTGTCAGTGATTTGCACTATAAAGGTATTTTTCATTTAACTTCACCAGTTTTAGGTTGTTTTTTACTCAACATCGCTGGATTTTCACATTTACTGTTCAAATACTGAGAAGAGACGTGTTGAGGCCGCAGACTGTTGAGCCCCAATGTAGATTGCGCAATGACGGCTGACTGATGGCATGCTCTGCACTAAGACTGTATTGCTGTCTCTCTGTATGTCATTATTAATTGCTATATGAACTACATTTCCAATGTATATAGTTTTTTTTTGTCAACAACTGTATGTTCGTTACTGGTTTCTTGTGCTGAACGAGTGGCTGCAAAGCGCCACTGATTCTGATTGTGATGAAGTCACTGCCTCACCAGCCACGAACCTCAACGCACATCACTGCAACACGGAGACTGAATTCTTGGCCGCATATTGACAGCTGCTTGGGAGAGAGAAAGAAACAAAACCATCGTACGAACAATCGCCTCAATCCTGGTCTGATCTGTGATTTACACGGTAGAAATTTGCCAATACCACCTGCAACCTTGGCAACAAAAAATATCACAGCTTTACTGTAATAGCTCTCTGTAAAACCATCAGGGGTTAACAGGGAGTTTGAAGGATTGGGATGTGTGTGTGTGTGTGTGTGTGTGTGTGTGTGTGTGTGTGTGTGTGTGTGGATTGATATCCCGAAATTTACTGTAATTGACGTAATGGAGCTACATTGAAATATATGTGGATTTCATGTGGCGGGTTTGGGGGTTAATCATTCATAGTTTTCCTTGTACTACTGTGATAATAACAATAATAATGGCAATAAAAATAATATTAATAATAATAATATATATATGTATATATATATATACACACACACATATATATACACACACATATATATATCCATATAAAAACAAAAAACAAATAAAGATGATGATAAAAAAATAATTATTATTGTTGCTTTATTATTATCAAATAATTCTTTTCATAATACTATATATTATATAACATTGTATTTTGTTTTATATATTTCATATGTGATTAAATGTGATGAATAATAAATAAAACTATAAATAAATTCTTAAAGATAATATCAATGACAATAATGATAATAATAATAATAAATATTATCATTATTATTTTTTGTCAGTCTTTTTCTTGTCGCAACAGGACTTGATATTCCTCCCTTCAAGACATTTTCGCCTTTCATCCGAGAGGCTTCTTCATTGATAATTATCATCATTATTATTGTTGTTGTTATTTCCATTGAGAATTTTCAACAAAAAAAGTTACAGTTAGTTCAGTGTAGTACAGTATTTCATTGTTATCGTTTGTCCTACATAATCTCTCTGTTATGAAATGTAATTACGGTATATTGAAGACACTCCAAATCAACAAAAAAAATAAAAAATCACCTTTCAGAGGCCTTCTTGTAGTTCTGGGGGGAAAGAGGAAAGACCAGTAAGCACGAATACCGTCACTTTACATGTGTATTCCATCCAAATTCTATAGCTGTATCTAAAACTAAACTTACGCTAAAACTAATTATTGCAACCAAATTCAAAAGTTTGGGCCTGAAAAGCACTCTCTGTCTGCAATATGAAAAATTATTTTGATACTGACTTTTAAATAACCACTTGAAATAAGTTATCGAACCGATTCTCCCTTAGTTTGATTCTCCGTCTGTTCATATTGTGACAGAAACCAGAAGGTCTCTGTCTTTAGCGTAAGGGAGTACCTTCAGGAAAGGCACGCCCTCCAGTCCCATGGCCTCTTCAGCCGAGCTGATGCTGGATGTGAGCTCTTGTATGTCATCGCTGAGCCTGCTGATCTTGTCCTCAACCTTCGTACTCTTCTCTTCCTCTTCCTGCTTCAGCTGCGACATCAGCGTGGTCTCCTCGTCGCGGAGGTATTGGTGCATCTTCTCAAACTCCTCCCGCAAGACTTGAGCCGTTGTGACTGACTGGCTCTGCGGAAAGGTTTACGCTCAATCATCTTTTTTTTTTTTTTCCCGACACATATTTATTTTCCCACCAGTAGAATTGCGATTGAGCATGATGTTCCCAAATAAGAAATAGAGTGAAAATTTGTTGATTTGTATAACCTGGCAAAGAGTGTCAGAGTCAGATTTTCATAAACTGCGGATGCCTGTATGAAGAAGATGAAGCATCAATTTTCTCCATCGGCGAACAAACAGAATTTAAATACTCTGCCATCACAAATATTTGGAAATTACAGAGCTTTGCATGAGAAGCTAGAAAGTACCTTGTGGGATTATAACCATGGTATTATTCACAAGGTGATCACATTTCTGGAAGAAGATTCCACTAAAATATGATTAGGATTGGGATTGAATTTTTTGGGAAATATTTTTAATTATTTTTGCGGATCCTTTTATAAACTGAACATCAAATTGGTCTATCTGTGTTCGACCTAAAATCGACAACCTTCACTAAATCGAGGAACTGCACAGTGTCAGCAGATGACTGCTATACTGGTCACATGAGGCCCACAAGAAGATGGTGTGGAAATACCCATTCAATATTATGATTATTAATGCTGAACTTGGTATTTGATGTACCCAAGGTGTGTTGACAGCACAGCGACGCAGGTAACGGTCACAAATATCTATGTATGTAAAAGGGTGCTGTCAGTAATTGATGAGGGTGTTTTTGTAAAAAAGGATCGTTTTTAAGCTTATTCGGTACAGTTAGGAGAGATGATCCATTATGTTGATTTTCAGCTCCGAATAAAAATGTCTAAAAAGGGGAAGGCTTGGCAAGTCACTTTGGCCACATCACCATCGCCGTTATTCGCCGCAATGCTATCCTGCAGATGTTTTCAAGCAGATGCGGCCTCTTAATGAGTTTTTAGTGTGTACCGTGATGTGAGCCGCGGTGTCTTCCCACGTCTGTCGAGTGGAAGTTATATTTTCCAACTGCTCCTGGAGGCTCTTCACTGCGGAGCGCAGCTGTCTCTGCGGACGAAAAAATGCAGACGAGGCGTTATCAGAAAATATCGCAGTCACAAACATTTCCACAGCGTTGCGCATACATATTCAATTAATTATAACATTAAATACTGGTAACTCATGAATATTTATTTTATACAAATGAATGAAATACACTTTAAGACGTATGTACAAGAGCCGTTTAACAGATATGTAAACTGAATCAGTAACGTTTTTGGAATATAAATACGTATATACACCACACATGTATGCATTTCTAGATATCAGTCATTTATGTGTATACAAAAATACATATATACATACATATACGCATACATGCATATTTACACACACACACAAATACACACACATATACATTTATATATGAAGTCCAAGGGGCTGCAGGAAAGCTTGAACAAAAACTTAAAAAAAGAATAGCTGCTATGAAATTTTCTGCCACCGCAAGTTGACTGACAGGAGTATGATGGCAAAGCATATCTCCACCCAAAGACTTTCTGCATCTTTAACCTCCGAAGGATGTCTGTAATTCACTTGGCTAATTCACAGGACTGCCATAAGGATCGACATCATGCCAACTGTGTTGGGACGGCATGACAATATCCATATTTTAATATTATTGTCGATAGACCTTTATAGATTTAACCTTTTAGTTGAGGTTAGCGAAGACTTTGTTGAATAGCACCCCAGCCATTCCCCTCCTTGAGTCAACAGATGCGTATCAGGCTCAGATCAACACAAGTGGTACCCAAGAAGTGCGTTAAAATGTAATTAATTTAATTAATCTATTTATTTAAGCTATAACAATGCTTCCTTGCGGAGTGTTTTGTTGACTCATATGACTGGACTAATAGAAGAGCTTCCATAATTGGCTGAAACACTTCTCTGATCTTTGACTGTTTGTCAGGGATTTTATTTACAACTTTTAAATCTCAGCATGGCCTGGCCCCATTCTTGTAGCGTTTATGAGATGTGCAAGCCACAGCTATCTTGAAACAACAGGGCCGAAGGAATGGAGAAGTGTTTATTTTGTTGCCGAAGCAAAATCCCCTGTGTCGGGGGGGGTATGCAGAAGGGCCTTGCAGTGAGCTCAAATGTGTTCTGGCAAATGGTCAGACAGAAGAGGTAGAAGCAGACCTTGGCCCGGGCTGTGTTTGGCAAGTTGAGCATTT
>CAAKHD010013616.1:32011-52906 GCA_901007705.1 Fistularia tabacaria | reverse complement strand
GTTCAGACGTGTGCTCTTCCGATCTAATAACCATTTCGGTGACATCATGGACACTTCCTCGCTCGTTGTTTGGACAGCTCGCGCCATGATAGACACATGTGGTTTCGTCCGCCCCATCCCCTGTATTTGTGTTTATGGCAGCAACATTGCGGTTTAAGTGACTCAATATGCGAAACTTTTCTGAGGTCATTCTGCAACTCGACTGAAGGGCTCAGCTTGTGGTCCTGCTGCTGTTTGTATTCAAGGGTGGGGGAGGGGAGGGAGGGGGGGTTATGGCATCGCACCTGTTTGTTTGCTTAATGGATGACTCATTAGCCTCCGTGTTGTATTGTTATATGGTCTGTTCGGCCATCTTGTTTTAATTTGACGCCGTTTGTAATGATACCCCGTGGAATAAAAAATGCAGTCATCCCGGAGCCTGTCGGCACATTAACTCTCTTACTGTTACCGCCCCCCCGCCTTTTTTCCTCAGAATTGAAATAGAAAAAAAAAAAGATATGGTGCTTCCTTTGCGGATGTGTGACAAGTTAACAATTCACTGTGAATATTGGAAAAAGCAAAGGAGTGCAGGGAACCAATGGAGGAAGCTGACGGGTTGTCACAGATCAGCAGCCAAAGAGGTTCTAAGCACAAATCGTCAAGATTATTGTTCTTTTTTAGTCAATAAAAAAAAAAAAAAAGATCTATTTGCGTTTACACCATCTTATTCTGCAGAGTTCGTGCATCCCAATACCCCAGACGGAGCTTTGAGGTTGATCAACCAGATGTTTTCAGAAGTTCCGAGATCCAGACGGACGATGGAACCGTTTGATGGTTGCTCAGAATGTCTGGAACGGTTTTTCATCCCCGATAATGGCTTGCCTTCAATCTTTTATATTTGGAAGTTCAACTCGGTATTGTCAATTTTACCATTTTTATTTTCTTTTTTTTTCATATTTAAAGAGTTGGTCATGTATAGATTTTGAATGTATGACGCAAATAAATTTGGGATTTCTGGCTGACAACGTCTTTTGCGAGTCCAAAGAAGGTAAACAATTGTATCTGGTCATATTTTTATTTCAGATTTAACTGAAATAGAATAAAAACCTGGACTCATCTGAGCTCCCCCCACCAGTTGAGGTCTTTTTGGGGACACTCCTCCAGACCTTCTGCGCAGCCATCTTTTCTGGAGTGGTCTGCTGGTCGGCAGCCAGAAGAAGCCGGACAGCCTCTAGCAGAGCTATCATCTCTGATGTATAACCTGTCCCACCCCCCCCTGCAGGACATCACCACAGCACTGGGCGGCTCCTTCAGTGACAGACCAAAAAAAACATCTGAACTCTCCAAAGGAGAGGCGTATCGAACAGTCAATCCACCCTGGTGCCATCACTGCTCTCAGCAGGCAACATGCAGCAATGCAACTTATTCCATGTGCAATATCACAATGTCAACTCAGGTATGTGCCATATTTAATGTGCAGTTATTGTTTGCATTGTAAATCTATCATGTATATATTCTGGCCGAATATCTCGAAACTGAGCATTGCATTTAATTTTTAAAGCCACTGAAATTTTTGCACATTCATAGTAATACATTTTTCTATCCATCATTTTTTCTTCTACATTAATACAGCTTTATATGTCTTTTTATAGACATATGTCAATTTTTAAAGCCATTTTTTAATCTTTTTCATCAATCATTTTTTTCTTGTACATTAACACAGTTTTATCTGTGTTTTTAAGTTCTATTCTTACTGTCCTTGATGATGTTAACTTTTGTGGGTCAAATTAAGGACTATTTTATCAAATTTTGTGATATTTGAACTATTATTCGATAATCATTGCTTCAAAAATGTATATATTTTTATAGGCGTATAGGTGTATCTGCACACAGTTTTGCGTTGGTAACATATGCGCACGTGAACGGCACCGGTATCGTTCTGCTCGAAGGGCTGATAATGGATTATCTGAAAAATCTCTTCAGCATCGTTACTCTGCAGTATTTGGGATTTGAAACTTGTGCAAACGGTGCCTATCTGTCAATATTGCCGACTCTCTGCGCAAACTGCTGCAGACTGTTTGTCTTCGTGGGTAATTTTTGCCATATGTGTGTAATATTTTAGGCCTTGTCTTTTATTGATAATATGGTAGGTTATGAATCGAGGGGGAAGGATCGTGTCTTTTTTTTGGGGGGGGTGGCGGTCAATGGACTGGCGGGCAAGCCTTAACTTTGAGCTCATGCGGTATAAATCAGCCTTAATGGCAGAGCACGTATCTAATACGATGCAAGTGGTTCATCATCATCTTCAAAGCGACTTGAACTTTTAATTTGACAGCAAATTGTGCCTTTTGTAATACCTTCAAGGGCATTTGTTCACAAGTGCATGGACAATCAGTAGTAGTCGGAAAAGCTATTCTTTTTTTTTTTCTTTTTTTTTTTACAGAAGTTCCTTCCACTGCCCCACCCTTCTACATCTATCCCTCAAGTAATATGGAAACCATTATCCCACAAAAGAGGCATATGATCATTCCAGAAAATCTCAGAGCAGAACGGCACTTTTTTTTTTTTTTTTTAATGCTGTTTCCATATTATGTGAAAAACTCTGCGCGCCTGTCAGACCTGTCTGCCTGAGGAGACATGCTACATCACCAAAAGTCCACCGATGTCAAGTTTACCGAACACCGTGACACAGAGGAGATAAGTAACAGTCAACATCCTCGCAAACCGTGGTCATCCAGCTCCAAAGTACATCAGTCCATACTAATAAGAACCATATGGCTCACTAACCATCTGTCACTACGACTGCTTTATATTTTTCCGTCGTTCAACCTGACCAACAGTCAGTCCTTGTATCCTTTAACCATTACCTGTAGCTAATCCCTTTTATTTGATTTATCCTAAAGTAAATGAAAGATTATATATCGATAAATGCTTTTTGTTTTTTGTTTTTTGGAAGGACAATACAAGACATTTCCATTAACTTTGGGGTGACTTCACCTTTTGCACAAAGAGTTGTTTCATCTGGAGCTGAAGTAGATATTCTGATACAAGTCTCAGTCCCAGTATAATATATCTAACTTTGTTTTCAATTTTCTTAAAATTTAGTACCAGGTGTAGCGAATAGTAATGATGAAATGATGGCCACCTGGACGAGATTTGACTCAGTGTCATCATTTGTGCTAACTGTTCGTGGGCCATTAATTCAGTGTAGTTTTCATTCATATTGCAGTTATTGGCCAATTTTCATTTGGAAAACCTTGTTAGCAATTGATTAAATATTCATTTATTCATTCATCATTTGCACGATTATCCTGCAGTCAGGGTCCTTAGGAGGCCAGAGCCTATACCCATTGGGCAACAGGCGGGGTTCACCCAGAACGGGCCAATCACAGGGCCACATGTAGTCATGCAGCCATTCAGTCTCATTCACACGCCTGGGCAATTTAGGATGCGTATTTTTAGACTAGCGGGGAGACGGTCAGGAAAAGCCCATGCAGACACAGGGAGAAATGTCAAACTTCACACAGGAAGCCCCACCGCCAGAATCAAACCAGGAACTTTCTTGCTGTGAGGCCTAAGCGCTAACCAGTGCGTCACCGTGGCGATCGCTGAGCGGCTAATAACTCCAAAAAGGATTGAGATTAAGCTGAGATACAATTCCTAGTCTGCTTCTAGTTGTTGAAACTGCATATTCGAATACATCTGAGATCAACTGGAAGCCTTTCAGAATTATTTAGATATAATTCAATAATACAAATCATATAATATATTTCATATAATATGTGTATATAAATATCTATACTTGCATATGGGCTGCAAAATGTCGCAGTGGTTAGCGATTCGTCCTCACAGCACGAAGGACAGTGGTTCGATTCCGACAAGGGGACCTTTCTGGATAAGCGGCAGAAGATGGATGGAAGAATATATATATATATATATATATATATATATATATATATGTACACATGTGTTCATGCATACACACACACAGAATCCCCCACAAGAATCAACGGGAAAGGAACTAATGTTTAGGCTTTTAAACAGTTCTGTAACCTTTTTTAGAGTTTAAATTTAGTTTGTCATTTCAGATGTATCATTTGACAAAAATAAGGCTAGCGCAACAAGCTCAAAGATGAAATGTATTGATGCATGGTTGCACTATTTCATAATGAGTGACTCTACATGTTGGCCGGTGGCGATGGGACGCGCATACACTCAATCATGTACTGATTAAGTGTATGTGTGTGTGTGTGTGTGTGTGTGTGTGTGTGTGTGTGTGTACTCAATCATGCGTTGTCATTTATATTGCTGAAACACTGACTGGAGGCAGCTGAAATCAAGCCAGGGCCAGTGAACTCACCAGTTATGGGAGCAAAATGGTTCCATTCGGGCTCCAACTTTACAAATGTGAGTTTGTCTAACGCAGAGGCTTTTCTACACTTGAAATTCAGGACCATGACAAACATTTAAATAGAGGAAAGTGATTTTTTTTTTTCTCTGATCAAAGCGTAAACCTAACTGGACCCGATCCACAGGTAGGTGGGATGTATTTTCGCAACGTTTACTTTGGCAAGAACTCCCCGGTCTCGCCATTTTTCCCCGGCTTCATCCGCTATATTTAAAAAAGCATAGCCACTGGCAATCTGCGGGGAAAATGTTTCCATATTTGTTCCACTAATGTACAATATGTAGACCTGGATGCGAGGAACAGCATGCCATGTACGTAACAAGAGCATGCACATCCATATGGACCATTATGCTACTTTGGTTCCACTTGAATGGAAATAATATTTGGTGTTTTATCAAGCTGTTCTGAATACATCAACACTCCAGTAAAACAGCAGGAAACTGAAAATGGAAATGGGCTGATTCCTTCCTTGCAAAAGCAGAGGCAGTTGCTTCAATCATTCGCAGAGAGGAAACAGGCAATCATCGATCTTTAAAAAAAGATATATATTAAAAAAATACACCTGGGCTTGACTTCCTTCGGATGGAGACGCTATGGACCAGATGTGTGAAGGCTGTGTGCGCGCATGAAAACGTGTATATGCAGTTTTACACAAAGCAATCTGTATCTGGACAAAATAATGAGCCTCCACAAAAGAATAGTCTCTTTGGAAGTTTTGAAAAGAAAACCCGAACACACAACTATTGTTTCGCTTTTTAAAAGAAAGACAGTCCTCCATAACCTACATTCCAGGTCAAAGTCACCGATGTATTCATTCTTTCATTCCCTCCTTTAAGGAATGGAACCAGGAACCTTCTTGCTGTGAGGTGGAAGCGCTAACCCCCAAGTTACCGATGTAGGAAAACTGAATTTTGTGGATTTCGTAGGCTGCATTTTGAACATTTCCCGGGTATAACCGTAATGACAGTGATTTTTAACAGCAGAGCGGGAGTCACGCCGATCATGAGGCTGCAGGTTCGATTCCCGGCTTCCACTCCATGCATGTTGAAGTGATCATGGGAGAGACACTGATCCCCCCCAGCTCTACTTCTACCTGCTATTTAGTGTGAAAGCACTATAGAAGTACAGACCATTTACTCAGAGGAGGGGAGTCGATATGCAATATTAATCAATATTTTTTTCCGGATCACTGCAGTCCTAGCTTCAAAATTGGGCTACAGTGAAATATAATGTAATTTTAAACTAAAATATAAAAAAACAAACACAAAAGACGCACTTCAATATACATTAAAGCCTTAATATTGTATATAATGTGATTATATGTTTACTTAAAACTATTTATCTGTTTAAAATTGTGAGAAATAATTTGCGCTTTCTGGTCAGTGTGCATCTGGCTCCCGTTCTGGTTTCATTGCAGCCTCCACTCCGCCCGTCAATCACAGGCCAGGTTAAAAACACGGTGTGACATTTTTACTTCACATCATCAACCTCAAGCACAGCGAATAAAATTAAATGCTGCAATTTCAATAAAATGAAAGCGACACAAATTTCCTCCGCTTTTGGAGGATTGTGTCACATTTTAATGTTTGTGGAAACAGTTGGGTTGCTAGGAAACGCAGTGTCACCTCGCGTAGGCGCGACTGACAACCTAGGAGGAGTTTACAGTATGGTTAGTATTTTTCCCAACAAGAGTCGAAGGTCGGGAGTCAAACAGCATCCTACCATGAACAGATTATCGAGGCCATCAGTGACAAACTGTGTAGTTTTTTTTGATCAATCTATATTTGCCAATTCACATACATTTACGATTGTTACTTTGTGAATGTTTCTTTATTAATACACGACAACGTGTGGTGTATATAATTGACCAAATGAATTTCCTGATAAACCTTCATGTATGTTTTTCATCATATTTAGGAAGGTTTGTACACTGTTTGTTGTTGATTATTTTTCTATTATGTTTCACAATCATTTATTCTGGATTGATGGATTCATTATGGATTAATTGAGTCTCCTCTATTTGAAACTTATATTTGCATTTTAATACGCCATTTTTTTGGGGGCCAATTTTACTCACTTTACTATGCTTTGTCTCTTTGAGTTCATTGTTTTATGTTTCATTCTGACCCTATTTATTTTAAGCTATGTATCTTTTGGATTTCAGGACTTTAATCATATTTTGCAATATGAACTTTTTCTTTTTTGTTTAATTTTCCTTTTTTTTTAATTTGTAATGGTGTATACGTCTGCGTACTCCATTTTCAGCATGTAAGGAGAATGAAATGTGAATAAATGATTGAAGACGTTTAAAATAAAAATTTAATGAAATAAATACACTTAAATATGTTTGATATTACAAAAAACATTTAGGCAAAAATAAACACAAAAAAACTATTTCACGCACTGACAAATGAATCTTGTTTGTGCGCCCCTCCCCGAGCTAATCCTGCTAATTTCATTTAAATGTTACAAAACTTCCAAAGTCTAATTTATCCAAAAAATAATGGCAATCTTTTATTATTGCTCCCGATTTCCCAAAATAGGGAAAACACTGCATATATATATATATATATATATATATATGTATAAGTACATGAAATCTAAAAAAAATAAGAAAAAAGTAAAGGGGAAGAAGGAAACACGGGGTGGGGGACTTGGCACCCCGACCCCGTACTGTCATGTATTCTCACTGACATCATCATTGTAAAATTAGGAACCTGGTTTCATCTTTCCTGCAGATGTGGAAGCTTGAAATTGCATTCCATGGGCCTGTGCCACATTTCATCAGTGAATTTTCCCCTTGCTGGTGTCCAAAGAGGGGCTGCAGCACTCGTCCCCCTGCAGCCCACCCTCCCCCCATCCCCCGTTCGGGGGGGAGCCAGAGCTGCTTTGGAAGCACACATGGGTAAAACTCAGTGGGTGGGGCTGTTTGCTTTTTCTTTAGCTTATTGTAATGACATGTCAAAAAGCTAAAGCAGAAAACTCTAAGATGATATGACCGTCTTTATGCTTAAGGGACAATGACAAGCCCCCCCCCCCGTATTAGTCAATTATCATGAAGTGAAAAACCTTCGGTCACGATAAACAGGGCATCATCTGCAAAAGCGATGATGCCCTGTGTGTCACCGTGTTTACTGCAATGCCCGCGAATAGCATCAGATTGACGCAGTCTGATGAACACCAGTATTCTGTCTCCCTTTCATGTTTCTTAAGGAATTAGAGATGTTTACATCCAACTAATCCTCACCTTCAAACACGGGGAAAAAAACATTCTCTGGAACCTTTAACCGCAAACAATCAGCTCATTTCACAGCATCCATTCTGACATGACATAGTAGAGTAAACACAGGTGTGGCTGATCACATTATGACCCAGTTCTATTCAACGTGCCCTGGTCTTCCAGTGGGTCGGCACACGTAGCGCAAAAAAACTGGACTGGCTAAATAGAACAAGGCCTCATTTAATGTTGTTAACTACACTTGTGTTTATCCTGGTTACACTGAATTTGTTTGACTCATTTTCATTTATTTATTTTTTTTTTAAACAAGAGTTTGAGCAGGAGCAACGCATTGGGTTCAACTTCTGACTCAATGAAAACGGAGATGCTTAAAGCAAAGTGAAAGAGGATAAACGGCTCATTGGCTTTGCAGATGTGACTCAAATCATTTCGATTTCCGTGCAAGTTTACAGCGCAGGAATATTTCAGGCCTAAAAGTATGTTCTATAAAGTCAGAGTCAGCTTTATTGTCAATTTCTCCGCATGTACTGGACATACAGAGGAATCCAGAAGACGTCGCTCACAATCGGTGATGTGTCGTCAGGGGAGGCAGGAGAGGCTGTGCCTCACTTCACTTGCCAATCTTGGAAAGCAAAAAATGTCAAATGAAAAAAAAAAATTAAATAGTTTTATTTATCAGTGATTTTCACTATAAAGGTAATTTTCATTTAATTTCACCAGTTTTAGATTGTTGTTTTTATAAAAAAAATCACTGGATTTTCACATTTACTGTTCAAATACTGAGAAGATAGAGTGCAAATCGGCAGCAGAGCACTTTCACATTAAACAGTAAACATTAAACTATGAGGTATGAAGTATAAAGTGCACGCAAATACAGACTGATATTTGACAACATGAGAGAGTAGCAGTAGAGTTTTTTTTTTGTTTGTTTTTTGTTTTTTTGTGTACAGTTTAATGCAAAGGTCAGTAGGTAGTTCCGTAATGGTGTAAGGTGCAATATGCAGCATGACGGTTTCCTCAGTGAAAATAAGCAATAGTGCAACAAGAGAAAAAAGTGGTGGGGGGTTGAAGAATGAAGAGAGAGAGAGTTCAGCATCTTGGGATGGTGTATGAATGAATAGATAGGGTGGGAGTCAACCATTGGCCGGGACTTTTACAGCCTAACTCAAGCCTTAGATAAACTTATTTTTAGAGTAGTTTTTGGAAAGATAGCTGCAAGAGTTCATTGGAAACTCATCAAATACATTCAAAAAGGCCTTGCGTCTACCTGCGAGCGCTGACTTCCAGGTGGAAAATGTCTCATCTACTTACTGGACACAGTCTTCTTTTTCTCTCGTAAATCCATAGAATACTAATTGAAAACAGGTCTGAGCGTAAATCACACGCAATGTTTCCTATTTTTTTTTTTTTTTTTCTAAGCGTCCTGGTACCTCACGCAGGTGGAGCTCATCACTGCCCCCTCGGGGCCCGAGCTCAGGCGTCCTTCCCCGGTAGTCACACTGCAGCGGCGGCTGTGTTCGCAGTGGGTGGTACATTTATATTACGTAACGTAAGTTTAGTGGCCCGGAGCATTTCACCTGATTATCGGCGCTGAAGTGATGACAACTAAATCATCTCCATGACAGTCTCTTTGCTCCCTCCAAAATGTGCTTCCTGTTGGAAAATGACTTCACCTCAATTCACCCACCCATTGTGGACTGGTGAAAGGGAGAGTCGTATCAGTTTTTGTTTTGTTGTAAATTTTCCGCGAAGATCATCGATGTCAACAGGAGGACAATGTAAGAACATCACAGGATGGATGTCTGATTCGTATCCGTTTATGATTGTTTTTGGCGTCTTTTGGTCCATCGGTTGTAAAGATGCCCCAGTCTCTGGTCATTGTTAAGAGTGAGAAGGACTGCTCAGAAAAAGTCCTTTTTCTGAAAAGTTATGGTGGACTGCATTTGAACTGATGTGCACGCTGGAGTTCGGGAACTAAGGCTCGATGTACCGTTTTCTGAATGGCTACTCAAAGCCGAGCCACCGAACTCTGGATCATCTGCAGATGTTTAGCATACATGTGGAGAGATCAGCCAGAGGATAAGCTAGATATTGTTTTTTCGCAGAAACTGGCTGTGACAAGAAGTTGCCCAGTCTCAGATGGATAAAGCTGAGGATGCTGTTCTTCTTGCATCGATTCATGATGCACCTAACCCTTAATCGATGCCAGGGTGAAAATACCCCAAAAAAAGGAAAGCTGGAGAAAGCCTCCATGCCTTAGAAGGATGTCGCTGCAGACCGAAGTGCTTTTGGCAAGCCCTGTGTGACAGATGTGTCACGTTGACTGTTTTGTATTAAAAAGCAAAAAAAAAGACAAAACTCAAGGTCGCCCCTCAACTTAGCTGGAAGTTACTTGAAAATGGCCTAAAAACAAACGGGCCATTTTAAGGCCATATGAACCAGTTTAAAGTCGAAGAAAAAAAGGAGAGAGCATTGCAAAGATCACAAAATATGTTCAGAAATATATATTTTAACATACATAAATATATAGCTAAAATTGAAACAACAAAGTTGCTCTATTGCTAGCCCTTTGTGGCAAGTAAATGTCATGATGAATTCATGTTAATTTCTGTAAGTTTGTCTATGTTAATATGTGAAAATATAATGTATGGGCTTTAATCAGAAGGCTAAATCATTCCAATCTTAAATATTAGCAACCGTTTGGCTCCGCCCCCTGCACCCAAAGCGCTTCTTTCTTTGAAAACTGTTTGTGTAACTAAAACACCAATCCAACTGACACCTTTGGCACTTGCGTCCTCCTGGATTTCTGCACTCCTGTCTCACTAAGCTCCTCTCCTCCTGTGTTTGGCTGCTCGGCGTTTCCAGCGAAGGGCTGTGTGTAATCCCCAGGCAGAGCCCACACCTGCTGCTGATAGGATCCTTCTGGAGTACAAAGGCTCAGATTTACAGCCCCGAGGAGCTGCGGGCCCGGCTACAGCTGCAGAGCAGCAGGAAAGGGAAGTTGTTCATCACGCAGCGTGCATTTCACCAGCCATAGCCGCCGTGCTCGTAGTCCGGGCCAGAACCGGGAACTTCACCTCGGTGACGGGGGGCAAAACGGTGGCCGGCCTTTTTTTTGTAACAAGCTACAGGTAATAAGAACCCCTAGTGGTTTAAGCTGAAATAAATTTTAACTAAAATCATTTTGATACGTGTGAGTAGTGCGGAATGACAGAAGTTATTTTTTCATGTGCATTTTTTATTGATTTAATTGATTCATTTTTATCCCAAAAATGTCCTAAAATGTCCGATATGTCCTCTGTGTCTTTGTCTTTCATGTGAGAGAAAAGATGTGAGCGCACGAGTGCACGACCCATAGTTTTCTTTTAAAAACCAGGACGACAGCAAGCGAGCAGAATTGAGTAATCGAAATTGTTAAATTCATTGTTTTTAACATTTAAAAACACCATATGTCACATTTTTTTTTCAATTTCACATTTATTCCGTGTAAGGAAGCTGTATTTACTGTGCAACCGCAGCAGGGGTTTGTGGGCCATAACACATTTACTGGACGTCTTTTGCCTCTGCAATGTTAACTAAACTTGAATGCCAATCGGCAGCTTTGATTCTATCCAAAGTTAGGAAAAAAAACACACAAAAAAAAACGCTCAACATCCTAACAGGAAGAGTAAAGCAGCCAAAAGGAAACAGCCAGGGATTTCTTCTTTTTGAAGTTGAGGTTATGTTTTGTCATTAGCACTCGAACGTTGACAAGAGTGAATGGTATTAGAATTCTGCTCCTGACTTTGCATTCGTCCTCACACACCCAGGATGCAACACTGTATTACTTTGTTTGTGGAATACATCACAAAACAAGTTATTTATTGTAATTTCCATTTATATTCCCATCGTGCGAACTTGGCTCGAAGAGCTTGTTTGTAGGTCGGGGTACGTATTTGTATTTATTCATCTATTCATCTATCCAGTGCTTTCTCCTCATAACAAAAAGTTCAGGGTTCACCGGTTTCCTCCCACAATCCCCTAAAAACATGCAGGAGGTTCATAAGAGACCCTAAATTTCCCAGATATGTGAATGAGAGAGTGAATTTTGTCGTAGGTCTCCATATGTGGCCCTGTGATAGGCCGGTGACTGATACAAGGGTGAACCCCGTCCAATGACAGCTGGGATGGGCTTCGTATAGACAATGAATAAATGATCAATGTATGCATGCGTGCAATTGCTTATTAATTTATAGATAAAAAGTACATGTTCTGGACCAATCAGGGTTTTTAAAAGGCTGCCCCAGTGTCTATACTAAGATTGTCCACATGGTGCGGGAATTAGGGCTAAGTAAGAATTCGCAGTTTGCGTCCTTTAAATTTGAGAATGGGGTATTTTTAGCTGTAGAAGTTTTACGTGCCGTGCAGAATGGATTTGTTCTGCACTCAGGAATGCCTGTACGTGGTGGTGATGGTCAGTCCGGGGGTTGAGGGGAGAGCCAGGAGTCAAATACTGTTCTGGGAAACATGGAGCGCGGTGCAGGGGCTACCGCTTACAGGCCTGCACGGGGCGTGCGGATGACATGATCGTCTCGAACACGACGGATTCTCGGGCTCATTTCCCTCGGAGGTTATAATTAACAGAACACAATCCTCTCCTGCGAGTGTCTGTTTTACTTACGGCCAGGAGACAAGATCCCGAAAATGAAAAAGTCAATTCGCCGCCTTTGCATGAGCACGGAATTCGTATTCACTCCGAAGATTACGTCTCTCAGAGCGGAGAATCTGCTGACATGTTGAGCTCTTGTGCACATGTAGAGAATCAGTATGGGACATGCACAGTGGAACTAATGCATTTGGTCACGGCTTTTCAAATCATTTCCATACAGCGCGCAGTCAAGACAAAATACATCTCTAGTGCTGCTTTCAAAGTCAGATACGAATGTCACTCCAGTTCATAAAACATCATTACATTTTTTTATATAGATTGAGCAAACAAGCATGAGGCATTTTATCCCCCCATATAAATGTTAAAGTCGGATGAAAAATAGATCGTTGCTGATTTGACCATTGCAGTAATTATCGTATGGAGAAAAAAACAATTATCTTAAAATGTCGGTACTTTGAGAGGAGCCATAGTGATGATTTATTCCAGCGTTCATCATTTGGAGTTTCAAGTTCAAGGGGAGAGAGGCTGGTGGGTGGAGAACATGGAGTTACTCCTCCGCCGAACAAAGACTCAGATGCATTTTTAAAATGATAAAAGCCTCAATTCCCGAGACGGTTTCCAAAATCTCCCCGAAACTAACAACTATCCTTGCGGGGAAAAACTTTCAAGAAAACAAAGTGAATTTTTAGCTCATACATGGACACTCACACCCACAGTCTTGCCAATTTATTAAATAAAACAGCCCAGCAATAAATTCTCAATTCAATAGAATTTCGCATTCTTTTCTTTTCCTTTTTTTTTTTTTCAAATGCATAAACAGCTTTGCCCGTCGGCGTTTGTCAAAAGTAATAAATAGTTGTGATTCACTTCCACGATAAGCAAAAGCCAGAGACCAAGTAGCAAGTAGCTGGCGAGCGAGAGAAACAGATGAGAGAGGCGATGAGAAAACATCACCTTTGTAATGCTATTATTCGCAGCCGTTGCATTTGAAGTAAACAAAAGTCTCGGCGGCTTTTTTTCGTCGTTTTAATTACCATGATGACAGTTCTCTCATTCTTTCTGTGCTTGTCCTCTTATCGCACTTGTAACCATTCCCATCCCCAGGGCCTCCATTAAGTCCGGCTTTCAAGCCAATGCTTATAAAAAACCGTTTCACGCGCTCCGCCATATTGGAGCAACAGATCAAGGAGGGAATTGTAAACTTCAGCGTGCCTTTCTAGAGTTTTAGCGTTCAGATGGACCATTGGGGCGGCTCCTGCCTCACAGCGGGAAGGTTCCCGGTTTGAAAACATGCGAAAAAGAAAAGCTTTAAGTAAGTAAGTAGGTTAATTGGAAATCGCCCAGACGTTTGAACGCTTGTACGTCTCTATGTGTGGGCCCCCCAGTCCGGGGTTGAACCCCACCTTTCTCCCCAGTGACAGCTGGGATGGGCCCCCTTGACCCTAAGTGCAGGATAAGCGGTACATATAATGAGTGAGCGAGTGAGTATTGACCACATGTGCAGCGAGGTAGACTGGGAATGACCGAAGGTGAGGCTGCTCACTAGTTCAATTTGGTAAAAATAACATACAAAAATAAACGATAGTCCGCTTGATATAAGTTTCGAATATGATGTGTTATTTAAAAGTATACAGTGATGAAACTAAAACTCGTCTTTTTTATGAGGTAGAGTTAAAAAAAAATAGCTTTACAATGGGAGTTGCTTTTTTTTTCAGCACTTGGCCTTCTTTGAATATTGTTGCATTTGTACCAAATACCGAGACTGCCATGTACTTTGCATACACGGTATTTACCACTATTGTCGTAATGCAGACATTCAGACGTGTATTGACGCGATTATTAAGTGCAGCCATTTGTGAAAACGTTAATGTTATTCTGGAAAAAAAGCAAACAAACAACGCCCCCACTCACACAGATGCACACACACAGATGTACACACTCACACTCACAATAAACCGCGTGAAATTACCCTTTGTGGAATCTGTGATAATGACACAGACCGAGTGCACAGTAGACTTCTGCAGACCGAGAATCAGGAACAGAAGGTAAAAGGAGGCCATCCTGTTACCTCAGGCCTTGAACCTTGGCACAGCAATCCCAGACACAGCTGTCTTGGACACAGCTCTCTTGTTTGTGTACCCGTTCGCACATGCACGCTTTGGAGTTTTATTTGCAGATCCCTGAGCATCACAGCTATGTTCCCTGAGCCAGACCACCTGCAACAATTAAAAATGCCTCTGCAGCCTGCTGGCTTAGCGGGACCCTGCTCAACACTGCATTATATTATAAAGAGAAGTTGTTTTGCAAATAGCTGTAAAGAGGGATATGGTTTCAACCCCCTGGCCTGCTCGGGCTGTCATTTTCCCCACAATGTTCCCCTCGGGGGAAAGACATGGAATAGAAGCGCTGCAGTGGGAAACCGATGCTTTTCTCTGGGAGTTGGAAAAGGAATTTTTCATCACACATTCATTCACTTCTTGTCTCGTAAGTATTATCCAGACTCAGAAATCGCTGGAGACGTGAGAGGAATGTTGACCGTTGGCAACAAATACGGGGCTAAGGCAAAATAACACGGCGCGATGTTTAACGTGCAGTGTTGTTTATTCCTTAGTCCGCATGTCAGTGAAAACATCCTGTGACAAAAATAAAATAAATACGTCCAAGCAACGCTATCCTTCCCAGCATGACTTCTTTGGAAAAGGGGAAAGTAGAAAGAATAACCGAACGTGGGACCCAGCAAAGCAGGCTCAGAATAAATTACACATTGGAGATCGAACATTCCGATCGAACGATGTCAAAAGACACGTAGACAAACAAGCGGCGAAACAGGAAGCTGGAAGAGCACGGGGACAACCGACAAGGACACGGGAAGTATTTAGAAAATGAAACAGGAAAAAGCATCAGGTAAAATGAAATCGTAGAGCAGTAAGTTGTCAAATAGAAATAATGTATTTCCATCATAGCTACCAACCAAAGCAACAAAAATAACCCGGGAGATTCGATAAATAGTCAATAATTTGTGATATATTAACATCTCCATGTTATGGTTTTTCCAAGACAACACTGGACAGATACTTTAAGCATATAATCATTTTTGGCCGAGTAATTACATTCCAGATTATGTAAGTACAGGCATCAGTATTGTGTCACGCAGCAAAGCCTCTTCTTTTTTTGCATACAAGATGGAACAAAACCAAAAGGTTTACAAAGGAGCGAAAAGCCATGTTGAACAGAATAAATGTCTGCAAGAGCTGGATGGTGAAAGAAGCAAATCAGAAAGTCGCTGCCGCATTACCGTCACAGAGGGTGGGTGCGCCGAGGCAGAGCACGACCCCCTTCCCTCCCTCTGTTTGGGCAGAGCCCAGAACACCACCATTACTGCGTCTACTAGAGGGTACATAAAACTGAGTGCTTGAAACTTAAAAAGATGCTTCTTATGGTGTGTGTTGGCAGCTGAATTGATTAATGTATCTGGATCATCTGGTTCCACTAATCCAACCCGTAGCCACTTGCAGTGTTGGACTGGAAACAGAATTTCGCCCTGATGGTTTTCATCCCGCTCCATGTACCACACACCGTCTTAGCCAGCGATGTAATAACTAAATGTACTTGTTACCTGATGTGATTAAAAAGCGCACATTAACCCAGAAACACGATTACGAGAAATAACTTCACACGCATACAGGCAAATAGGTGCAAGTCAGTGAAAGCCAACACATTTGGTTGACCATATTTTGACCAAATAGACTAGAAAAATGTTAGACTGGTGCAGGACTTGTATGTTAGCTGTGAAACAGTGGTGAGGAGTGCCAGAGAACTTCAAAGTGGAGGTTGGACCACATCAGGGGTCAGCTCTGAGCCCTTTCTTGTTTGCAGTGGTGATGGACAGGTTGACAGATGAGTTTAGACAGGAATCTCCATGGACCAGGATGTTTGCCATTGATGACATTGTGATCTCTTCTGAGAACAGGTGGAGGACAATGCAGAGAGGTGGAGGTATGCCCTTGAATGGAGAGGAATGACGGTTAGCTTCAGCAAGACAATATATGTGTGTGAATGAGAGGGACCCAAGAGGAATGGTGAGGCTACAGGGAGAGGAGAAAAAGAAGATGGAGCGTTTTAAGTACTTAGGGTTGACAGTCCAGAGCAATAGAGAGTGTGGAAAAGGGGTGAAGAAACAAATTCAAGCAGATTGGACCAGGTGGATAAAAGTGTCAGGGGTGATGTGAGAAAAAAATCTGCCAGCATGAAAGGAAAGGCGCAAAGACAGTGACAAGACCAGCGATGCCTGCTGTATGGTTTGGAGACAGAGGCAGTGAAGAAAAGACAGGGGGCACAGCTAGAGGCAGTAGAGATGAAAATTTTAAGGTTCTCTTCGGGAGTGATGAGGATAGGTATCAGGAATGAGTCGATCAGAGGGACAAAGGAGAGATCATGAATATACTGGCAGAAGGATGCTGGGGTTGGAGCTGTCAGGCAGGAGGTCTAGAGGAAGACCAAAGAGAAGATTAATGGAGGAAGTGAAAGAGGACTTGGAGTTAGTTGGTGTGAGAGAAGGGGATAAAGAGGACTGGGTTAGATGGAGGAGGGTGATTCACTGTGCCGACCCCTGAGGGGAGTAGCCAAAAGGAAAAGAAGGAGAAGAGACTAGTTTAGACCATCCATACATCCATCCATCGTCAGCCGCTTATCCTGCCCAGGGTCGCGGGGGGATGCTGGAGCCTGTTCCAGCCGGCAACGGACGTGATGGCGAGGTACATCCTGGACTGGTCGGCAGTCAATCGCAGGGTCACATATACAGACAGACAACCATTCACAAACTCACTCATTCGAGGCAATTTTCCCAATTTTTTTTCCAATTAACCTGCTGAATGTTTTGGGACGGTGGGAGGAAACCGGAGAACCCGAAAGAAACCCACGGAGACACGGGGTGAACATGCAAACTCCACAGAGAACGGTTCCCTATTGGAATCGAAACCAGGGTCCCTCGTGCTAAACAGTTTTGACTAGTTTAAACCATATTACTGTTTGTCCCCGACAAGATAAAGAATCTTGCGGCATGTTTTTATTGCAAGTCGGCATTATGGAATTTGCATCCACGATCAGTAAATATTGCGAATCATGTTTTTGAAATACTAACGTAATTTCAATTAATTAATTCTTTACCTATGCTGCTGCCCATCACAGCTGTCATTAGGTGAGAGGAGGGGTTTCAGCAGTCGATCACAGGGTTGCAAATAAAGGCGCTAAAATAAATCTAATAGATAGTAAATTACAGTTTTTAATTCATCATGATTGAATTTATTTGTTTGTGATTTAAATCACTCATCATATGAGCAATTTATTTCTCTTGACATGGGAGAAGGTGAGGAAACAGTTGATGTATTGTTTAAATTGGCTTATCAGTACCGTCTTTTTACCCCCAAAACAACAATCTACATCCCTGGATGGAAATCTGACCTTTTTTTTTTTCTTCCCCTCAGCCAGCAGGTTTCTGAAAGGAAATACAACTTGTGTCTGGTTGGGTTTTACGCAAAGTAAACAAATGAGTTGAGGCAAAATGTTAAATTTTGGGCGGGAAAAAAAAAAGAAAGAGGGTATGATTCATGATGTAAAAAGACATTGTCTGAGATTAGAGGGCCAGGAGCAACATGTAAACATATACTCATAAAACATATACAAATGCAGAAAAGATACTTATAAGAAGAAACACATGCTCACTAGTGTGCCAATCTGCAATATATAGATGCGACAAAATGTCCAACCTCTTATGAAATGGAAATCTTAGCTGGGGTGAGGGAGTTTCGGGATGCTGCGTGGAATCATAGTGTTGTTTAGATATATGAGGGACTTTGAACATCTGGCGCTTATGGAAAAAAAAAAAAAAGTCTGGTATTATTTTTGCCGCCAATCATCCTGATTGATCCCCCGAGGCCAGGATTTTTGTGTTTTTAACAACAAAAAATGTCACAAGTCACTGATGTATTAGACATTTTGCGTGCCCATTCGACTGAATTGATCCCACTTGATTTACATTGGCACCGATTCTATGGGAACGTCGCTTAATTCAAAATCATCCCACCGCCACCATGTAATGCACTCTTTAAAAGGTTACGGCTATTTTTGTATATTTTCTTTGCATCACTTTGAGCCCTGATTTTTGCCCCCTCATTTTGCCTGTTTGACCTTCAGCTAAAACCAGTTCCCCAATCGCAGCTCTGAGGCAGCACAGGGATGTATGGAATACTATATTTAGATAGTAAGAAAAACTTGAATGGCTCGGAGGTAAATGTAGATTTACACTTCTCCTGGGATGTTCAACAATGCATCACAAAACTGATCTTACACTAACAAGCCTATATAATGTCATGTTTGCACTTTTGCCATATTTTCAAAACACAGAGTCAAGTTAGACACACTCGCAGACCTGCAGAGGAAGGAAATCTTAATTTATCTCAATAGATGAGCAGGGTGGACAGATGCTGAAGCAGTTCCTATGTTGTATTTGGCGCTGGAACTCCGAGCTCATCCATCTTTGATAAATGTGTCTTTTGTGAATCCATGTTTAACAGATTTTAATAGATGAGGGGTTATTAATGCACAGACCTAGAAGTGTGTGATTTTAGAAATCCGTCTTGTAAATTTTGCACAACACAGGGACTAACAAAATACGAAATACTGGACGGTTATGACTTCTGTTGTGGATTTATTAACATTCCCCTCTGTTGATTCAAAGAAGCTACATCATGACACGTATGCTTCATTCATATGATAAGAGATGTTCTGTTCCACACCACGGCGCCTGGTGTAAACTCTTGTGCTACAGCTGCAAAATAGAGGAATCATTTTTGTTATTAGCATGGGATCCAACTTTATCATAAGATTTCTGGAAAATTATTATTATTGCTATCCCGGGAAAATCCGAGAGAAAATATTTTATCCAAAAAAGCAGTGATGTAGAATTATTAAATGCATGAACCCTGGAGTTCTGTCTGTTCTTGTTCCATTAGTTAAAACTTTTTTGGAAAATAAAGAAGAATAAATAAATAGAAATAAAAGGACCTGCCGAATGGTGTGACGCTCAGTTAACCTCACAAAAGTAGGCCATCGGCAGCACAGCTCTTCATAGCATGGTCTAACAAAGTTAACCAGCCTAAAGCATCGTTGACTCATGTGAATCATTTAGATAATTTAAGTGGCAACAAAACAAAAAGAACATGGTTATCTTCATTGCTGTCTCGTTGAGGTTAGACGGGGATACAAGTTATGAGCTGACGCTATCTAATAATCAGTCACAGTATTTCAAAATTAAGTACGAAAGACAGAGCTATCACTGGAAACCTGAATCACCAAACACTCCCACAATACAATGCTAGCAAGTTGTTTTTTTTTCGGAAACAGAACCTACGCAGAGACAAATTCTCCTAAAAGGAGTGAAGATACAGAGACATGTCACACACAAAAAAGGGTACACATACTTATATGCAACAACTGTATGTGTTGAAATGCACTTTTTTCATGGAAGCCGCTTTCGGATTTAGAAGTTCTGTTTGCACGGTTTTATGCTAGGAGGAGTTGGTACAGGCAGTAAGGGGCCACAGTAGGGACTGGTCACACTCAAAAACCCAACCACAGCGAGGAAGTTAGGACAACACAAGCAACGTGGAGAGTGACGTTGCCACAGCATTCATGATCTGCATCATGAGAATAACAACAATGAACTATGAGATCGGTTTAAGTGTTTTTATGTTCTCCCAGCGCTACTTTACGGTGTGAAAAACCCTACCATTGGCTAACTCTGTACTTATTTTGGCCCAAATTTTTATGTTCTTCCTTGAGCTCTTATAATTTCTCTGCGGCTTAGCAGGGCCAGAACAACTTGGACCTCTTCGTCGGCCCATTTCTCACTGGCTCTGTCCATTTTTGAAAGAAAACAGCTGACCAGTGACCAGTATTTTTTCTTTGTTTTAAAAACGGCATGCAAGATGTGTCTAGTGATCGGCCCAGCTTATCAGTTCAGCCAATCCCCAACCTCGTAGTTCCCATGGAAAAAGACCCTACCTTGGCGTTGAAGCCAAAATGGTTCTGCGGCCCTAGTTCCAGGTACTATGCTGCCTGAATGGACAAAAAAAGGCCTAGTTCCTCAAAAGTTACAGGAACTGCCAATAGCTCCTACAGTGTGAAAGGGCCGCCTGTCGCCAGTCCCGGTGACAACAAAATCCTTTTGAAAAAATGGCGCAACTCAAGAAGTATCTGGTCACAAAGCACCTGCCTCACATGAGTTGCTATGGAACTGTGAAAGGACCCTGCCTCGGATTGTAGCGAAAATGATTCCAGGAACCGAGCTCCATGGTCCCCTGGTTCTTATACTGACCAAAGGACAAGGTTACAGGAACTGCAAACAGTTACAACAGTGAGAAAAGGACGATATAGAAAGATTTGCGAACTTGCAACTTGCGAAGGTCCTGTCTACCACCTCGTGCCCATCTCGACGTGACACCGATCACTGCCGGAATTACGTATATCAGCATCTGCTTTTGTCTTTATCGTTCCAGGAGGTCGAACGTAGCTTCTACCCCCCCCCCCCCCTTTGGAAAAACGGGGGAAAAAAAGAGGCAGGGC
>CAAKHD010013616.1:12958-31214 GCA_901007705.1 Fistularia tabacaria | reverse complement strand
ATTAGCCCCCCCCCCCCTTCGCCGCTTGGTCCTCCCCTTTTTTTTTGCGGCGAAGAAGCAGCCCCTGTCATCCGAGCCGTTCCCCATCTGACTCAACTTAGGACAATTTGTCTAATTGTGCTAAATTGAGCTGCTGTCAGTGATTAAAGTTGTTCAGAGAAGGAACAAATCTCTTTGCCCATGTCAATTATTAGATCATTGATTACAATAATGCAGGAAATTGCCCACTATCAAATGTTAGCTTAGACACCTGGCTGACATGGTAAAGAGCACAGGAGCTCACAGAGGAGACTGCATTCGTCTGTGAAACGAGATGTGACAGTAACCGCGTTCGATGCAAAGGCTCTGGACTACATTGAGGCGGGGGGGGGATGGTGCGGTGCTGACGGGAGACGACCAGATCTCAGGACCGGCATCTGGGGAAGAACACCTGGGAACACTGACCCGTACGAGGAGATACCTTCATGTAATCCAGAGGCATATTTTTGAGGGTGTTGGTGTTACAATATATCCTTCAATGACATGACCATTTATGTACCTGGTCTTTCTGATGAAGAGTTCAAATCCCATATTGGCTTCAAGCTGATTGGATGCCGACGATTCCCCGATGACCCTTTCCTTTTTTTTCTCTCGCCCGAGACCCTAAACAAAAGAGACACCCACATATTCAAAACGATTTGAAGAAATACCTCGACCGGACCGTTGCGTTTGCCTCTCCCCGTTACCAGACACGAGCAGGAATCTGCAGCTCCTGTGCCAAACGCAACTGAAAACACATGGATCCACCAGGAAAGGCTCATAAATACTTACATGACTTCCTTTTTTTTGGAGATGCACTCCACAACACAATGAGTAAAGGTACATCGATATAAACCTTAACCCCAAGGTCAAAAATATAAATGAAAAAGGGCTTTATTCTAATTCCGTCGAAGGTATCAAGCAATTTTTAAGGCCCAGGGCCTTCCATGGTCAATGAGGCAAATCCCTCATCTTTAGTGCAACTCCTACTGTATATCATAAATGGTCCCACTTTATCATACCGACTCACGCTAATATCTGAGAGAACCTGAAGTTAGTAGTTTGATTGCTTTGTGACAACAAGAAACATATTTACAACTGTATTTTGTGTTTGCAAGATAATTGAAATAATGTATACTTTATTAATCCCTCATGGCGAAATTTGTTCTCTGCATTTAACCCACCATGGAGGAACCATGAGCAGTTGGTTGCCGTCTGGCAGCGCCAGGGTAGCAGTTGGGGGTCAGTGTCTTGCTCACCAACACTCCGACACTTTAGGAAGAGCCATGAATCGAAGCAGGAATGTTCAGTACCGAGGAGGATCGCTCTTGCTCCTGCGCCACACCACTCCAACATGCCCCAAGATGCTCCAACATGCCCCAAGATGCTCCAACATGCCCCGAGATGCAATTTTTATTCTCGAGAAATGATTGTGTTGTTGCCACAAAATGTCTCACTGTTATTTCTTGGCGACAAATTAAAGCGCAATACCATGCATTATTCAGTAGCGACGAAACACTGGAACTGGGTTATTGCTATTATTATTATAGTGCTTTCAATGCAAGGTGTCAAATAAGCGGGGTGACTCAGGGGATGGTTTAGGTGATACCAGTGAACGCACCACACTTTAGAATCAACAAGTTGCCTCTTGCGTGGCTTTAGGTTAACATGGAAGCCATACGCTGAATGTGAGTTCGCACTATCAAAAATCTGTCTTCTCTCAGAAACATTTTTCCCTCAGAAGCTGAATGTGATCCATGTGTTCTGACATAATGCTGAGCGATTTGCTGCATAGGCTGTTGCTTAAGAGAAGCCCTCTTTCCAAAGAACAGTAGTAAAGGGTGTGACAGACATTCCTTCATAACTGAGCTGGACTAAACTGGACAGTGAAAAATATTTCCATGTTTCTCTTTTCCCAACAGAAATACAAGCGTTACATGCATTTTTATTTTTTCTGCGGAAAGAAAATATGAAGCATATGTTAAACCTCTGAGTTCTCTGCAACTTTTCCCATGTCAAAATAATATAACATTTACAAGACCTGGCCTTAGAAATACACTTATGGACCGTAGCACGTTTATGGAAGAGCGAGATGAAATATGGAGGCAAGCGAGATCATAAGCGCACAGCGGTGTCCGAGTGCACGCGTGCATTTAGAAATAAAGAAAACATTTAAAACAATGTTGGATATTTTAGTTTGGAGTGCTCTCTGCACAGAATTTGGTTTTGCTTACAGTAAATTAACTCTCAGTCGGTAAGAATAAGCAAATGTGACAGTACTCTTGGGATAAAATTAAATGTCTTATAAACGTCTCTTACATGAAAAATGGATGAATCTAATTCTCTGATATTCAAATATATAATTCAAATCACATGTTGGAATAGTAATAATAATCACAATAATGATCCTTGAGTTAGACAATGGGCTTATGACTGAAAAAATAGCAAGTCTTAGGTTTAGCCAAACAGCTCTTGACCAATATCTTAATCCTGAGAGGAAATAAGATGTACTATATCTATCGCTGATAAGTAAGATAAAGAAGTCATTTTAAAAAAACAGAAAAAAGACCTCTGTTTGTAACAACTTGTCCTTTTGGCTCATGGCTGCAAATATAAGACCTACCCAGATAAAATGTTATCTTGATAAAAGTAGCTGGGGAATAAATACCTCAAAGTCCAGTAGAGCAAGTGAATTAAATGTTAGTATATATTTGTGTTTGCATCAGGCCTATGTGTATCACTGAAGAAAAGTAGATAAGGTAAATCAGCAGGCCGCCACGGTTTAATGGAAGCATGTCGGCAATATGCAACAATATGTAAGTTCTGCATCCTCTGATGTTGATATTGTTGCAGGATTATTTCATCACTCAAATGTTATTTTAAATAATAGAAGCCACGAGTTTCACCACACATGGATTGCTAAACTCATTGTCAGCAAGAAAATTAAAAATATGTAAATGAAAAAAAATAAGAATGGCTTGAAATATCTTATCAGGGTATCTCCCAAAAAATGACTAGAAATTTAAAGTAAATGAATGATGAAGGAAGAAAGAAATGCCTTGCAGAGCAAAAATGATTTTTTAAAATTTTCTACGTAAAAAGTAAAAGTTAAAATCAAACATCGATTACTAAGGGCAAATAATCAGAAAGTAATCATCCAGCAATGAGCAAAAAAACAATTTATCTAATGAGATGTATATGTATTTAATGGATTAGACTGAGACATCATTACTCCTTATCATAAAGACAAATATGAATACAATATTAATAATTATCTTCAATAATCTTCTAGGTCTATTAAGTGAACACACGTTAGTTTGATTTAGTCCCTGTCTCTGGCGCCTTTAATTTCGAAACATGAAATATTTGAGAACCTCTGATTTAATATTTTGACCCCGCAATAATTTATCCACAAAAATACAATAACAAATTGGGTTCAGTAGGTACGAGGAACTTAACTCTGTTGTAACATAAAGTAGACCGTTCTGATGCACTGGTTATTTTTGCGGTGTTCTCATGTCTTTCATGTCAGAATAAGAAATAGCCCAGACACTCCTTAAAATAAAAATTGTTTATATGTTGAATTATATTTGGTTTTAGTAGATTTGCCCTCATATTTTAAAGCCATGTATCAAATCATGATCATAAGTTATTTCTCGAGACCATTGTTTGGACACTTGTGTAAGTTATACGCTTTATGGTTCAAAGTTGGTGGAAAACAGGAGGACATGTGGTTGTTGTTCATGTGATTCATGTCCAAGAATAAAAATAAATAAATAAAGGATCGACACCACAAGCATTGAACTGAATTTTACTCTCGCCACAACTCACCTTCTAGCGTGGATGTGCCTGCGGGGATGTGTCACAAAACCCGAAGAAAAATCCCCCACAAAATACGATACAGACGTCGGTCATCTTTATGTCTACCGTTTAAAATTAGATATGCTGCGACAAAATTAATAGAAAGATAACAATAATGTGAAAACTCAAACTCAACATTAATATTTGATACTTACTTTGCAATTCGTCGCCCGCTTGGACGTGAGGATGGGATCCAGGTGAGCAGGTGTTTAGAAATAATTCATTTTCTCCTCCCCTGGAAATAAAGGAACACAAGCATATTGTTTTTGCATGTTTGCTGCGGGCCCATATTTTTACTTTTGATTTCAGTTATTTAAACGCACCCACATGCAGTTCACATCCCAGCGGACTACATGTGGTATGTTACTTTGCTCAAAGACATTTTACAATGTTAGAAACATCCATTTTTACAAGTTAGCTCGCAAACATCAGATTTAAAAATAATATTTGCATTCTTTATCGTCCATTTATCACAAGTAGGGCTTTTCATCTGTGTGTCTGCATCCATATATCTTACCTTTTTTTTCCCTTCCATGACCTCACAGACCACTTTTCTGGCATCGTCAGCTGTTCTGCTAAAATCTTAGCATTTACAGTGTCGCAAACATTATGTTAGCTTGCGTTTGAGCGAATAAATATAAGCATTTGAAAAAAAAAAAAAAAAAAGTATATACAAATAACAGGAGGATTGACCAGTGTTGATTGACAAACCCTGACCTGTTCCATGTCCCTTATATCAGCATGTTTGTTTCCTCTATCACCCCCTGCCTGTGACCTGGAAAATGGTGTCAGACCACCTTTATGGAGATCTGCTCAATTCTTTATGGATCCGGGAGGAGAGAGGGAGCACTGGGGAGTGGATGAGCAATGAAACGTTGGCGGGTTCTTTACACGAGGCTTTTCAGCATTTGGAATATGAAGTGGTAAAAAGTGTATTTATTGTTTATCCGTACCGCTTATCCTGCTGTCAGGGTCGAGTGCTGGAGCCTACACAGGGCCACATTTGGAAACACACAACCATACATGAGTAATATAGACATAACCATTCACTCAGCTGGGCAATTTAAGGTCCCCAATGATCCCAAGAACATGCAAACTCCACACAGAAAGGCACCGTGTTGGAATTGAACCTGGGTCCTTCTAGCTGCCACGCACAGAACTAACCATTGCACCTTCCCAGATGTGTTTCTCAATTGTTTAAAAAAAAAAAAAAAAAAAAAAATGTTGAAAAAAAAACACAAGAATTGTCACACACATTTATCTTAAAACTCAAGTAAATGTGCAGCGGGGAGCTAAAACAAAATTGTTAGAAGAGAGAAAAGGAATAAAGCAGAATATTTTGAATAAACTGATGTTTGAATGTATAATCATACAACTGTGCATACAGATGTTTCTCACATCTGCAGGACAAACGCACACGAGGCAGAGTGATAAAAGAGGATTTTCCACTCCTACTTCAAGTTGGAGTGTCACGACGACTAGCAGCGGAGGGTTTCAAACAAAAGTCTTAAATTTGCGGTCCAGGGTGCAAAAAGGTTGACTTCCATGACAGTTGTTTCATTTTTAAAATTTTATTTCAGCTGCATAGTGCATCAAAGAAGCCGTAAATTACCGCATATTCTTTCCATCATCTCCAACTTTTTTCGTTCATCAAGTCACGGCGCCATCTTTGCTCTTCAAAAGGCCGCCTCCCGAACACTTGATTAGTTCAAAACGAGGAAACACTCGGGGTCACATATCTCGGCACGGCGTTTTTTTTTTTCTTGCGAGGCCACACGTGAGCTGACAGTCCGGGGCCTGACGGTGCGGAGGCCAAGCCGCGGCGGAGAAATCGGTGATGATGAACAGGTGCGCCGATGACAGGCAGGTGTGGAGGGGAGGAAAGAAAAGGGGAGGAGGAGGAGGGGGCGGGAGAGGGGGTGGGGGGAGTCACCAGAGCGTGCACACACGGACACACGAACACACACACACACACAAATGCATGCCTGCATGCACGCACAGTCAGACAAAGAGGGGTGGAGACTGAGGAGACAGGGGAAAACAGAATACACACAGGAGGAAAGAGCTGGAGTGCAAACAGCTGCTAACCAAATTATTATATCAACAAGAACATTCAGCACTAATTTGCTGTATCTCGTGTTGTCATATGTGAGTCAGTTGTTCATCGTGGAGTCTGCAAATGTCATTCCCCAAGTTCAGTCCTGCACGCGTGTTATTGAGGGCTCTCGCTCTCTCTTTTACGCAGATTATACGCTGTTTACGGTGTGTGTGTGTGTGTGTGTGTGTGTGTGTGTGTGTGTTTGGACAAGGATGTGTTACTTCTGTCCATTTGAGTCACTTTGAAAGAAAATAATTATGGTTGGAACACGTCGGAGAAATGACCCGTACATCAACGCCGGTTTGATGCGTGGGCTTTTAGCTCCGAGGCTATTTTCCTCGGCGAAGTGGCCGCTCCAGGTGTTAAAACGTCTTTGGTAGCGGTTCACTGGAACTGTCAATAGGAGGTCCAAAGAAATATCAATAAAAATGAGGGAAGCAATCATTTGGCTCAGAAAAATGATATAAATCTATCGGAGATAGCAGAAAAAAAAAAAAAAAACACTTGATGAAGGAATGCACTTGTGAGCTCAGCAACTCTGAAATTCACGGATGATCACAAAAAGCAAGTGAAGTAGATAAATGAAGAATTCTATCCTTAATGAAGGAAAAAAAAGGGGCTTTATCATATCTCTGCTGATTAAGATCGTTCTGAACGAGATTCTCTCGTCATTGTTAATACCGCAAAATGCAAACCATTGGTTATACTCAACGACAGTCAAGCCAAATGAGACTTTGCCAGAAAACATAAGAAAAACAGCCTTTCTGGTTCTGGAGAAAAGATTCATTGGACACACAAAGCCAAGAAGAGAATATTGTGTAGAAGGAGAGGTAAGGTCATGATCCAAAATGTCCCACATCATCTGTCAAACATGATGAAAGAAGTGCAATACATGGGCATGTATGGCTGCAAATGGACTGAGTCACTGAGGGTAATTGATGATGTGACTGCTGATAGAAGTACCAGGATGAATTCTGAAGTATGCAGAGCGGCGCTCTGTGCTCGGTATTCAGCGAAATGCTGCAAAACTGGAAACAGCTTCAAATGGATAATGACCGAAAAACCTCCTGCAAAAGCAACCCCAGAATTTTCCAAGGCAAAGACAGGGGGATGTTCTTCCATGGCCAAGTCTCAAACCCAAGAGAGCATGACTTTATTTTATTTTATTTATTTATTTGGCAGTTTTTTGTTGTTTTTTTTCATATTGAAGACAAAAGTGAAGACAATAAGACTCACAACAAGCGGGAACATCAGTTTTTTGCACATTATCTCAACACTGTTGTTTCTGATCTCTCATCAAATTTTCCCATTATTAATATTATTTTATTTATATTTTTTTAATTAATCAAAATTATTATTGTTATTATTTTTAGATATAGTTGACTGCTGAGATGCAATGGGGAAGGCTGTCTGAGTTCACACTTGAAATCAGAGTAAATCTCTTAAAACAGGATTTGAAAAATTGATACTGTGTCGAATTTCTGTGCTCAAAATGTATGCTTTTTTAATTTTATTCTTTCATTTACACTTTATTAAACTATCTGCAAGAAATTGTCGCATTTAACCCCTCATGGATGAGCCATATTATCATTTATTTATTTATTTACTTATCTATCTATTTACTCATTTATTTATTTAGTCATTTATCCATTTATTCAGGCAAAGTAATTCAGTTTGGGAAAAAAAAAGAAAACTAAAGGAAAACTATGTTGCCAGGAATTTCAGGATTACAAGACACAAACTGATGGAATTAGAGAAAAATAGACAGTTTTAATACCCCAAAAAAAGAGAAAAAAAAGACATACATATATGTACATATATATATATATTTGAGTTTGGTAAATTTACATTAAATTAAAAAAAAAAAAATTGTCTGGCATTCTTATATGGAAAGACTTCATTGAAATTTCAGAGGCCAGGATGTTTCATTAACTGACTCTGGTCCTCATTTCTTGTCTTCTTCCTCGCCTCCTCGGCTCCAACTTCAAGCCGATGTGACGTGAACATGCACGGATTCGAGGATGTGCAAAATGAGACATGAGGAGCGAAGAGGATGTGGGGTGGAGGCTCCCCTGGACACATCAGTTCTGTGCAGTGATACGTTGCCTCTCTGGAATGTGTTCAGCTCCAATATGGTCCTCTTGGGCTCCTGCATAAACCAGGAATGTCTCGCAGCATATTTGGAGCCATCAGTCATTGCTTGAGAGCCTTTGGTGGATCGCGCTGTTTATGTTAGCTGCTACTTATTGCTGTGGCGCGGCAAGTAAATTGCACTTCACACGTAATGTTTCTTTAATACGATTATTGTTTTCGTAATGTAGGATGTCCACGCAGGTGGCGACCAGACAGAGAGCCTAAGCAGCTAAACAACATCCTTCATGGAGGGGCTCTGGCTAAATGCTCCGAGGGTTCTTGTTCATAGAAAACGAAGTGAATCTCAAAAGGATACATTTTCCACAATGAAGTTAAAAGACGTTTCCCGCTGTTTCACAAACTTGCTACCTTGTAAGACGCATCTTTAGGTAAAAAGAGGTTGATGTATGTATACTCGATCCTCAGAGCTAAAACATGTTTCGGCTGACACTGTTTCAACCACCATGATGAATTATGACACATATAATGATAAGTATAATAATTAACTCAACAGGTAAATAAATAGATTCTCACCTGATCTATATATGATCTGCATGAGCAAATATGACTTCAAAACCTACAATTAAATGTTAAAAAAAAGTATGTTTTGAAAGAATTGCTCCCTTCATTAAGTTTGGTCCCTTTCTCCATCAAGATGTAAATGGATTCATTCAATGTCTGCTTAAATAATAATTATCAAAGCAGTTTTTGGGTTGTTTTTCTTGCAGTCGGTCCAATCATTGTAGTTGCAATTATGTCACTTTTCTCCAAGCCCCATTGCCATTGTATGTACGGAAACGTGCCAGCTGATGTTCAGTTTTGACCCTTCTGCAGGCTGGTTGGTCTCAGACGATGCAGAAGGATGGTATTCCAAAGGGCACAAACCTCTCTTCAGAATTTACACACAAAAAAATGCAAAAAAATGTTGCGTATTGCGGCTACCCAGATGAGTCAGGAGAGGGAAGAAGAGACGAATATCGACACAAACTATGGTTGTACATTAAATACATTTAGTCTTTCGATTCATAAATTATCTAGCTGCTTATGGTTGTCCCTATAGACTGTCCACCTCAAATGTGTCACCATATTCGTCGCCGCTTTACAGTCACCAATCATGTTGTCGTACTCTGGGAAATGCAAGTTGTCAGATCAACAAGTTAAAAAATATCTTTTTATTCTTGTGCCGTGTTTTATTTAAGTCCATTCCCTTTCATTTCTTATCATGTCCCAACCGGGCCTGCACAGGCCAACTACCGGAACTCACGTGACGGGAGTAAAGACACGACAACAAAAACAAATTTGGACCAAGGGCATGTGGAGTGATGGTGGTGGAGTGTTTAAAGAGGACACACATTCCTTTATACTTCCACTTTACTGGAATCTGGAAAATAATGTTTTGGAGCCAATATGTAACATGAAAGCAAGGAGCGGTCCTTTAATTTGGTGATTAGTTGAAGTTTACAGATCGGATTTACTGACTATTAACGCGGATAGTAAAAATACCTACGAGTCTAAATGTGGACTGTAGACGATTACTTACTCTCACTGCAAGAATTACCAGACCAGCCTTAATGGTTTAAAGTGTTTTCAAAATGAACAATACTTAGCGATTAGAGAATATTTTTTAAACAAATATAAAATATGAATTTAAATTTAAATATAAATGTGTTGCAGGACCTCTGAGCAAGAAGGTTTCTGGCTGAACTGAGGCTACTGTCTGCTTGTTTTGTTTGCAGTTTGACTTGCACGTTTTGTCAGCTCTTCCATTATGACAACCAGAGGAATCATCAAAAAAAAAAAAAAAAAGCCAAAAAAAATCTATTCCATCTATTGCAAGATAACAATGTGAAAATTTGACTGTGTAATTCATTGCTGTTGCTCTTGGAGACGCACATCATTTATTTTCTGTTTTGATTTCTATTCCCAAGGTATATTAGTATTATAACGGGAGAAAGCATTATATATTTTTCTGAGTCTGCCTCCAGTTAAGGTATCTTCTAGTTAAAAAGGGATTTTTTCCAGGCTACTGTCTCCAAGTAACTTGCTAATCTGGGAATCTATAGATCTCAACTCTCCATGTAATGTATCTTGAGATGAGTCTGTGATTTGGCACTTTATAATAGTATACCATCAGTAATGGCAGCATTTGTCATGATTTGCAGGAAACATTCTCAGTTTGTCTATGCGATGCACCACAATGTTGTAATATACTGTCACTTCATATTAGAGCATAACTGTCATGAATCCAGACGGGATCCCTGACTGACAGAGTGATCTGGCTCCTCCATGTGCAACCCATTAAAGTGTCCTTGCTACTTTTGCTCCATCGTAATGATCAAAATGACGATGATAACCCAAATAAACACATGCATGCCGGTCGTTTGCGTTTGTGCTGGTTTGCAGCTTTTACGCATGTGTCACAAGGAAGGAGTCTAGCCTCGTCTGTAGCTCAGTGGGGACGCTTGTTTCACTTTTAACAATGCCGTGTCACTAGTTTGGCATTTGGTTCAACATAAAAGGGTTCATGTGAGCAAGAAGTAATACGTCTTGATAAATGTGCTGAAATTCGGAAATAAAATAAAATAAAATAAAATAAAATAAAATAAAATAAAATAAAATAAAATAAAATAAAATAAAATAAAATAAAATAAAATAAAATGAAACTGGAAAGGTTGCAAGTTTTGGTAAATCATCATATTCCCTTGAATGTGTCATCTTATTGAAAAACCTACTGTAGTGTGACCACAGTCTATCAACATTGAATTCGTGTACTCTGCTAAAGACTGAACAGATGATTATACTTTGAGAATCAAACAATCAATCATTCAATACTTCATCAGGGAAAAAGGCCAACAAGCACAAGCAACAGACCTAATCAATCACAATATAAATTGTTTACTTGCTGAACAAAACCAAAAATATACTACATTACAACTGTAATATATTCATATTTTGTTTTGGCAACCACAGGGTGTCCAATCTAAACACCAGAATCTTTCTCACGGGAAGACAAACAGAGTCGGAATGAGGAGAGAAAATACACTGTGGCATAGGTTTTTACAATAAAAGGAAAACTAAAAATTATGATCTTTATTTAACTAATTGTACAAAATATTTTCAATTACAGACTGTGTACTGACGACATAGCACAACACAAATGCATACATCTATTTAAAAGAGAAAATAGCTTAGGTTCACACCGGAATGCCGCCATCTGGTTACATTGCACTTTCTTCCATGCTCCATGAGTATTTCTTGGCACTTAATTGTTTATTCTTTTCCCTTTTTTGAATGACGTTTGCTTGGTTTTAAACATTCGGTGTAGGTGATGATTGGATTATGATGAAAGAGCAATACCCTTGACTGTAACTGCTGGAGGCCAATATACACGTCTGAAAACAGGTATTTAGGAAAGAATTAATACATGCTTATGAGAAGAAATGCTTTTATTGTCACATACATATATATACATATACATAGACCACAACATCGGCAGAGTTTGACCACTGCATTTAACCCATCATGGATGCACCATGAGCAGAAGGCAGCTAAGAATCAGCGCAGGGGGGCAGTATATATATATCTATATACATCTATCTATATCTATATCTATATATACAGTATATCCATGTCTATATCTATATATATATATCTATATCTATATCTATATCTATATCCATATCTATATCTATCTATCTATCTATCTATCTATCTATCTATCTATCTATCTATCTATCTATCTATCTATCTATCTATCTATATATATATATATATATGCGTGTGTGCGCGCATATATAAATATGTGTAGATTTGTATATCTGCACATATATATATATATGTATGTATCTCTATTTATATATATATGTATGTGTGTGTGTGTATATATATATATATATGTATATATATATATATATGTTGTGAAAGGGTTCTTCTGCCTTTCATCACACTGTAGCTGCTTTTAAAGATTCTCCCACTACTTTAAGCTCCTTTAAACTATTTACAAAAACTCGTGCTTGATTTGGACTGCAGGGCTTTTGAAAGCGAGCCAATCGTAATAGTCCCCTCCACCGGTTCCAGTTACTTCGATTTACGCATTTTGGCTTTAATTTTTAGCAAGATTACACCATTCGAGGTCCTCCTTGCATATCAGTGGCAGTTATCTTATGCGAAGATAAGATAGCGAAGGCCTCATAAAGCAGGCTGACAGTAAGACTCGTTTAAGGAGGCTTTGGAATCATAACATTTATCAAGTTATTGGGGTGTTAAATGTAAATGACTTTCATCCACTCAAAGGTGTGTGAAAATCTGAACACTCTCTGTGCTTTATAATAATGGTCAATCTTGTATTGTTTAAGGATGTCATTTTCTTAATCGGGATGATAGAATATTTCGATCCATGTAGATGGCAGTCATGATGGCATTTCGCCATTTAAGCATCACCATCCACCTTTTTCCAGGGCTTGAATCATTCCTGGCATACAGTCAACAGACCCCGAATTGAGATGTGAAGTGTTTCAATTTTATTCCGGGTATAATTTCCTGTACATGTAAACCTTCTTGGTGAATATTGTATTATATACAGCCTTGCAATTGATTTAGGATCTATGATTTAAATTGGAAAGAATACGGCAAACCTCTGTTTCCAGAGTAACTGCTGGTATTCTAAAGGGAAGCTATATCGAGGATGTTTTCTTTTTTTTCTTTTTTTTTCTTTTGTTTGTCTTTCTTGTGTTCGGTGAGAACAGGGTTTTAAATTGAATGTTCAGATCAAAGTATTTTGGTGCGAAATAAGATCATTAATAGGAATATTGCAATCCGTGTAAATATAGTCAGTGAGAAACACCCATGGTGTGCTGTCCGAAGGGTGGCCGCCTCTCAGCTGGAACTGATTGAAGGCCGACCTCATGAATGTTCTTTTTGGCTGGTTCGTTTTTTTGGACCACGGAAAGATGTTTCATTGTTGTGTGAGTCAGGCCAATATAACTGAGTGATGGCTTGACTGTTGTTAGTTTGAGCAATAATGAAGAAAATAGCGCAACGTCTTTGTTCGGAACATTTAAACGAGTTCAGTGGGATAAAGGTCCCCGTCCGTTTTAAAAGCGCGCTGGCTGGCAATCAATAAAGTGGTCCATTTTTTGCCATCATCTTAATAGGTCCAGAAATAAAACACGAAAGATGAAATACCCAGACGTAACCGGGCCGCGGCTAATACACAAAAGCAAGGACCCAGACACCTGCAGAGCTGAGACAATCCAGGCCTGGAACCGCAAACATTGTATGCGATGTTGGAAAACTGGAACCTGTACAATGTAGATCTGATAAATATCAGATCTGAAATGCTTGTGGGAGACATAAAGCCAATCAACACAGATTTCGCAGCCGATCGCTATCTGTGCATTGACATCGAATCGAAAGTTGTCGAGAAAAAAAATCTTTATTTCTTACCTAATGCAATGTTAAGCTTCTCTGTTTTGTGGGATTGTGACACATACAATCCATCATCCTCGCAGGGAAAAGTGGTAAAATATATCCAGGTGCTTTGTTAACCCCCTCCCACCCCCCATCCCCACCTTTTTTTTTTTTTTTTTGGAACCAGTTGTTATTTCAGTCAAACTGTTGTCAAAATGACAGATGACGAACCTGTTTGGAGACTCAGCTTTGTAGTTTTATTTTGCTTCCACTCGCGAGCCCTTTCTAGCTATCTAATAATTACTCATCCATCACAACATCTGCTGATGTTAAACTGGCTGGTTTGATTCTGCCTTCTCAGAGACGAGTCAAAACTTTGTGAACCTCCTGCAGCGGCACTCCCATATTGTGATTATGCTCTTCTGCAACCCAACGGGTTTGATTGGACGAAACCCGATGAGTATCCGAACCCCTGCTGACCCAGGGTCTGGTCTCTGGGACTCTGGTATGGCTGGAGCTCGGGGCAGAGCGATATTACAGAAAACTAACACTGTGGTATCAGTTTGAGCCACAGACCTTGACTGAAAAATCAATGTACATTCATATTTCTCCTAATTTCAGTATAAGTGCTTCCACGTGCTACTACCTTGCATACCTGCTACTCACCGTATATGCAGCATATTTTTTTTTTCCACCCACACTAGACAAGTGTGTTCTTTGTTTTTAGTTTTTGATTTATTTATTTATTTATTTTTTTAATTTATTGGCGCTTGTTTTGCCGAATTGCAACGGAATAAACAACACGGCATTTAACTTCCATCTGAAATTAATTAGGCTGCACAAAATAAAACCAAGGACCGAAAATCAGTCATGGCAGGAGAGAAATATTCACCCCCCCCACCCCCGTTTTTATTTATTTTTCTATTTTTCACCGTGAGGACCAGTTTTGGAAAAGGCCCGATGCGAGGATGTCTGACTCAGTGAAATCTTTCTCTTCCCATCGCTGCGACAATTAATTTGCTGTTAAATAAGGAAGACGACGTCTTTTTCCTCATATTGCTGAATGCTCCGCAGTCATGGAAAAGATTCCCTTGCTTTTACCGCCACTATCCTTTTGGCACGACCTGCAGATTACGTCTTTCTGCTTGACTTTTTAAATCCGAATTATGTACGCAAAGTGAAAGTCAGAGGCAGTCGCGCCATCATATTGTCTTGCACATGCAATCTGTTTTCCTCAGAGTGTGGGAGTCGTTCCCTGGCATGGGCTAATAGAAATGTGACAACATGAAAATGAGAAATCGACCAATCAGCCGACAGCACAGGCAAACTTCATTTTTTTACAGCAGAGTACCGTCCGATCCCCACATTTGAAATACTCTAGTATCACCCATCTTCTTCGTCATCTGATAATTTTGTGGGAAATAACAAAATCTAACCTTTGTTAAATCATTTTATGGTCTACAAATGTTCCATAACTATCTTTTATCCTTGCCCACACTTCCGCTTAAAATTCCCATTCCACTTCTTTACAAGCACAACGGATAGAATCCCGTCTTCTCCGTATTTGAGACAGATCGGGATGATATTGGGAAAAAAATATTAAAGAAAAATGAAAAGAAAAGGTTGCAGTTTGAGTTCTGTGCATTCATCTGTTCTGGGTTTCCTTTAAAGACACAATGTTTTGTTTAGCCGGTTTGAACAAATCTTAATGTTGTTAAGACTTCTGTTTTTTATTACCACACCCTGTGCATGAATGTGATTTTGCACGCTGTAATAATTCCTTCCACTTCGATCTCTGGTCCATCTGTCTTACTACTTCTTCAGTGTTTTTTATCTCTGCTTATCCCGTACCAACAGCTATTCACCACCTCTTTTCCCGTTATTCTTTTTTTGTTAACGCAAAATAAATATCCAGACGAAATGTGATTTAAAGTCCTTCCTGACATTACACTTCCGCTTTAACTCTTCAACAGAATAACTAACCCTTAAATTACAATAAAGGAAAGTTGCTGAATATCAAGATTTAAAACTTTGTATATTCTAATTTCCTCCTTCCACTGGAGGACAGCGATGCCCCCCATACCCACCATGGAGATTATTACTTCATCCGTTACTGTGTTTCCTCAAAGCCAATCATATTATTGGTTATTATTCATACATGTATTGATTATTTTCATGCATATCCTACTATGCATTTGTCATTGCATTGAGTGGAATTTCTCATTTCAATGCCTGTCTTTGCCGATCTAACAAATATCAAAGATTTCTGCTTTATGACTTTATAGCCACTTTGGACACAGATACCCCTCCGCCCTCCCACACACACACACACACAAACACACACACACACACACACACACAGGAAGTCTCGGCTTCATGATTCTGGTTAATGTCTGTATGTCATCATCAGCGCCTTCTGAGAAATGTACCTAATGTTTTCTTCTGACTGCATTCAATATAATCAGTTTTGCCATACAATTAATTATTAAATGATTCCACATAAATTGGAAGTCACTGTAAGTCACCAACTGAGCACAGATGTGTGGACCGCAGTCGGGGCATGTATGTTTATTTAGTGTAAGCAAATATTACTACAGATACATATAATATAAATATAAATATATATATAAATAAGCAAATACTTGTTGTTTTTTTTCTATCTCAAATAAAATGCAATCAATAAAGAGGACAATTATGGATGGGATAAAGGATGCAGAGAATAGGGTCAGAGTGCTGCAGATGATTGGCTGCTGCAACCCCTGGAAGAATCATCTTTTCTCCTCCTCCTCTCATAACCAGTTACATCCATGCTTACTCGTTGGCGGCAACCAAGTTGAGAAAATAAGGATAGAAGTGTTCCCATCAATTGTTAAAAAAACACGCTCCATATGCCTTTAATTTGTTCCCCAGTGCTTGAGTTTGAAAGATGTGAGTAATGCATCTTTTAATCTGTTTATTCCGTTTATCCGATCATTTTTGTGTTGTATTTCATATTAGAAATTAAGGAAAAAACAAATTAAAAAGTCTAATGAGAAATTTAAAGACAACACAACATCAACTTGCATAAATTGCTAGTGCCACACATGACTTAGCTGTGTCACTTACCAACACTGCTATCTCAGGTTACTGAAGCTCATTAGTATTAGTATTAGTATTAGTATTAGTATTAGTATTAGTATTAGTATTAGTATTAGTATTAGTATTAGTATTAGTATTAGTATTAGTATTAGTATTAGTATTAGTATTAGTATTAGTATTAGTATTGGCATTAGTATTAGTATTAGTATTAGTATTAGTATTAGTATTAGTATTAGTATTAGTATTAGTATTAGTATTAGTATTAGTATTAGTATTGTAACCTTTTTTTACCTACTTTGTGATTCTAGCTTTTATTTTTGAGGTTATATTTTGCCGTACATATCATGCAAACTCTTGAAGTATATTTTACAGAAAATACAGGCGTTACAAGACATGATGATACGCCTATTATCGTGGTTTTTTGAGATTTTGAACGAGAACTGACATTTAGAATGGGAGCTGGAATATTTTGCCAAATAATTTCCAATGAAACAGATATTTAAGTCATATCCCCAATCAGCTTTTCCTTCTCCAGTCTGTTTTTTTTTTTGTTTCCAGATGTTTGAAAGTTGAGAAATTGTTATCTGCTTTTGGCCTAACCAAACCAATCCATGTTTTATCTGTGAGCAATTGATAAGACCTGATAAAAACTGATTATTCATCCATCCATCCATCAGCGTCGCGGGGGATGCTGGAGCCTATCCCAGCTGTCATTGGGTGAGAGGCGGGGGACGCCCTGGACAGGTTGCCAGTCAATCCCAGGGCAACATATACAGACAATCAACATTCACTCACTCACTCATTTGGGGTAATTTTCCCAATTTTTTCCAATTAACCTACTACATGTTTTTAGACTGTGGGAGGAAACGACAAAACAAACAAACAAAAAAAATCTCTAAACCATTTTACATGCCAGATTGAACATCAGACCAAAAAAATTAACAGTCAAGTTTACAGTCTACAAACTTTGTTGTTTTTTACTTCCCCATTTCATGGAAATTTGGATCCCTCGAAATACATGCATGAATAAATAAATCCCTAAATAAATAAATCAAAATTAATAAATTAATAAAAAATGAATATAAGTAATAAGTATGTAAATAACCAAATTAACAACAAATACATGATAAATAGATAAATAAATTACAAACAAATGATAATATATAACATCAATATGTGATATAATAATAAATTAAACAAACAGCTGATAAATAAATAAATCGGTTAATTGCAAATGTATTTATGTGTATGTATGTATGTATTGGTGGATGTACACACAATGTGTTTATATATATATATATACACACACACACACACACACACACACACACATATATATATATATATACACACACACACATATATATGTATATACTCTCACACACACACACACACGCACGCATGCATGCATGCACGCATACACACACACATATACAGACTGTATATATGTGTGTGTGTATATATACACATATATATAGATAGATGGATAAATAGACATAGATGGATCTATAAACATACAGACACACGCACACTCATATACATATATTTATTCACACATACAGACACACACACACACACACACACACACACACACACACACACACACACACACTCACAAACGCAAATACGAAAAGATACACGAGGAGGGGAGAGAAAGTA
>CAAKHD010013615.1:96285-108711 GCA_901007705.1 Fistularia tabacaria | reverse complement strand
AAATGCGAGAGAGGCAATATTTATGAATGTATAAATTCATTTATTTATTTATATATATATATATATATATATTATATATATATATATATATATATATATATATATATATATATATATATATATATATATATATATATATATATATATATATATATATATATATATATATATATATATATACATATACATATATACATATTATATATATATATACATATTATATATATATATATATTCATATACATATTATATATATATATATATATTCATATACATATTATATATACATATATATATATGAATGAATATATGTATATATAATATATAGATGAATATATATATATATATAATATATAGATGAATATATATATATATATATATACATATATATAGATGAATATATATATATATACATATATATATATATATATATATATATATATATATATATATATATATATATATATATATATACACATATACATATATGTATCTGTGTGTACACAGTACATGTATAGATACACCACCAATTTAAAGTTGCAAACAGGATTCATTTGTCCTGTGACACTACTGCTATTGTATTCAGAGGGACACAAAACCCTGTCCTGTGCATTCATAATACGACTATTATGATCCAGACGGATCTACTGAGAATAAGCATCTCACCTGTGCTGGGTTCAGAGCCCGGGTGAGTGGGGGACTTCTGGACCACAGACCGGGTTCCAAAAAAGCTCCATCTCTCCCCTCCGCCGCCTTCATTTCCGCCCATGTCAGTGCCTGGGTCGGTATCGTTGACCTCTGGGATTGCAAATGTGGAAGTGGGACTCAGCTGGAACCAGCTCCTGTTTTACACATTGAAATAAGATCAAAGGACTGGCGAATAAGGGAAGGAGATGCCATATTGAAATTGAAAGGAGCAACACAAAATGTTCAGAAAAACGCAGCAGACTGGCTCGCAACGGGGTGCTTGTTACCTACCTGCGAGTTACAGCCGGTGATGAGTGGGGACTGACACAGGGTGTGACAGATGGGGTGACAGAAGGGGTGACACAGGGTGTGCCACTTGGGGTAGATTGTGCTGATGTTGTAATCCTGTCCTCCTTGATGTCCCCACTTGGCATTTTCAACTTCTGCACAAACAAAATGAAGGAAACAGTGAAAGCATTTCATCGCTAATCCACCTTCACTTACATTTAAAGAGCAATTAAAATGTGGCTGACAAATGTAACTGCACTGGACTGTTGTTTTGTACCTCAAACATTCAGCAGCACCCACAAGTTTATATTTCCACCACTAGATTGACAGAATTGATGATTTTTAAAACGCACATGCACATAGAAACAGTGTCTGAGAGGGTTGTCAGTCATGGTGCTTTGTTATCAAATCTTGTCGTGACGACTGGGCTTGTTCTGTACTTTTTTAAAAAGACATTTCATGGCTAATCTGTGAGGCTTCTTCAGTTTTGTAAGAGGCAGAGCTGAAGGAACCTCTTGGATGGGTGATGAAAGGTCTTCAAATAACTGAATGTGTCCAGTTGCCAGGACAGGCTCTGACAAGACAACACGGGGGGAGGTCATGAGTCGGTCTCTGAGGCTGGTCTCACTCCTGTGAGTTCAATGCAATTCCTGTGTGTATCATGTGACTGTTTTGTACAATGGGATACCCTCAAACAGATTTTTTTCTAATAAATCTATGCTTTGTGTATAGCAGTGTTGTCTTAGTTTTAATGTTTCTCTGCTGGCTGCAAAACAAATTCCTCCTCACGCGGATGGTAAATATAAGATCAGATAAGATAAGATAATACTTTATTGATCCCCATAGGCGCAATTCGGGTGTTGCAGCAGCAACATTAGAGGGGAAAAAAAACAAACAGAAAAAAACAGGAAAGATAAATACACGCACATGACAGTGAGTTTATAAGGTAAACTCGGGTCATAAAGCCTACATGTGCCTCAATACTCTTTTCCAGCCCACTAAGATTAAAATGCAATGACGCAGTATGAACAGAAAATGGGTCAAAGGGACTCTCTATACTCTAATCTCACAATATGATGCTAGTTAGGCCAAGTACCAAGTGACTTTGGACAGTGTGGCTCGTTTTAGTTATTCGGGTGAATTATTTCACACAGGGAGTAATGACAGTTTTAAAAAGCTAAATCAGGTAGGCTGGGATGAAGATAATATGTTGCAAGTCAGCGTCGTAAAAAATAAATTAGTATTATGGTAAAAACCCACACGGTTCGTGAAATGGTACCGTTATTGCTCCACAACCGCTAGCGGGTACGTTTAGCCGACGGACGCCGAGGTTGAGAAGCGCTACTTTTTTTTCGGCATATTTCACAAAAGTATACGTAGATACGAGTTAAAGCTGACAATGTCAAGTTAAATCCCAAATAATGTAAATATCGAATAGAATGTGCCACTTGACTCGGGCTAGCTCGAAAGGCAGCTACACCAGCTAGCGAGACTCAAAAACGGAGGCTAACACGATGCGTTGAAATAAACCATTTCCAGACGTACCTTTTAATAATACGGTTTCTTTGGCGTTCAAGGCCATTGTATTTTCCCATTTTGTCCATAATCGGCCGTCGGATCAAGGTAAACGGGTGTTCGTTTCTCGGAGACAAAAACAAGCCCAGCAGCAGGCCTCGGCACGGTCTCGGTTTTTTTGTAAAGGCGCCCTGTGATTGGTCCATTTCAGAGGGGGCCGGTTCATTCAGGGCGTTGCCTGGCAACCTGTCTGATACAACTTAGTGGGTGTTGAATAACAGTGGAGGGCGTTACATCATTTATTTACAAAGATTCTGCTTTGTGATCGACTTAACAACTATGGAGCATTGGAATGCGGTTCTTTAGGATAACGCAAACCTATATCGAGTGGGTAATTAACGTTGCTGTGCGGGGACAAGCGTGTTTCGAACAAGCTGAACCTGGGATCGATGAGACAACACAACCTTTGAGCAAGGCAGACGTCAATGTGACGCAGGGGCAAAAAGAGGAGCGACCCTGTGATGACAGGATTTAACTCTCAGTTTGACAAATCTCTCTTAATATGAAGTTTATTTTCATGATTGAGTCGCTTACTTTAAAATGTGTATTTTCATTCGCTACCTTGCATCCTTTTTTGATTTCAGAGCTTCATTTTTCATTTGTCCGCCTATCTGATTGCTGTTGTTTGTTTGTTTTGTGTTGTTGCCTGGGGTGTTTTGCTGTCACCCAGACAGGTAAGATGACACAACCAGGTCAGCGCGTGTGGTGATCTTTTCAGTTATTTTCCCTTTTTATTTTCTCGTTCATTCCAAGTCAACGGGAATTTAAATTGTATTTATTTTCTTTATTTGATAAAGTGATACTCATGTTCCTGGCCAAGATATGAGCGATGTGGAACAGCAGAGTGAGAAAGAATGTGGCTTTTGAAAAAAAAAAAAATTGCTTGTTTTGTTTAAGTTCGTTTTCATGCTCCTCGGGGACAATAAATTGTTGCATTTGAAGGTTGATGCTCTGGCAGAAGGGGAAGTCATGATTGTGCCCCTTGACATACTTTCTGTGCTTGAATAGATATAATTTTATTAAAAAAAAAAAAAAGTTATGTTGCCCAGTAACACACCATGACGTACTGAGATATGAGACATTTTCCTGCTTATCACTTTTAGCCGGCACGTCACAGCTTGTACTTGATGTTTGTACTTACTGGCAGTGTACCATCAGCCAATCTGTGAAAGCGGGTCTCCTCCGCAGAGAGACCCTTGTGCGGCGTGTACCTGGTATCAGTCAGACCCGCCTGGTGCTCAAACTTCTGCAGGTTTTGATGCGTCTGCTCTAATTAGAGACGGCAGATATTAAATCAGCCAATCCTATAATGTGCTGTGATGAATCACAGCACATTCACATTCCAATGATAAATTCACAAAGTCACTGTTAATCTGGAACGATAGCTCTTGTTCAGTCAACATCCTGTGATATTGTCTGAATTCTACCAAAAAAATGACAAACTTCTCTTCTGTTGTGTGTTTTTTTTTTTTTTTTCCGGACTTACTGATCATAAGCGAGCTCATCAGAGAGGTCGCCTTGGCTTTCACCACCGGCACCGAAGGCTTGGCCGCCTCAAAAGCCATCAGCGTGCCATAGCCATCCCCTTCCTGGTCACAGACGATTCAACCGGCAAAATGAAATCACGTCAGATGCTGAAACATACATGTTAAAAAAAAAATAAAAAAATCAGGCAACAAGACAAGTACCTCTCCGTTGTTCCAAAACCGGTGCTTCGGGATGATGGGATTCTTCCATAAGGTGTTTACGCTGACATCCGGAGGTGGCGAATGCATGGGGACTTCCATGAGCTCGTCGTAGCTGATGTTGTGCCGAACCATTCCCAAGGGGGATGACGGGGGACCGAAGAGCCCAGATGATGAGCCGGACTCTAGCGCTGAGACATGGCAGAGTACATGCACACCGACCGAAACATGGTGACAGTGTCCTGAGACAAGGTGTTTTTTATTTGCAGCACTTGTACACACGAGATGTCGGTCTGGGATAAACGCAGCATTCACGTGCTTTTGAAACTTTTCAAAATTTTTGTGAGCAGGAAAAAAAAAAATCCTCTTATTATAAATGAAAATATATATATTTATATGCCTCAGCAGTGACGTGTGGTGAGGTTCATGGCTGGTGAGGGACTGACTTCATCCCAAATAGATTTACAAAAATATGAACCGCTACCGTGAGGCAGGAGAACTGCGTGCCTCACTTAGTGCTTCTTCGTCGCAAGAAACTGGTAACACACGTACAGTTGTTGACAAAAGAATGCGTACATTGAAAATGTAGTTCATCTAGCAGAAGTGTTTCAACATTTCAAAAGTGACATACAGAGACAGTAGTACGGTCTTAGTGTAGTGTATGCCATTGTACAATCTATGTTGAGGCTTAACAGTCCACGACCTCACCGCACGTCTCAGTATTTGAACAATAAATGTGAAAATCCAGCGATTTTGAAAAAAACCCCAATCTAAAACTGGTGAAGTGAAATGAAAAATACCTTTACAGTGCAAATCACTGATAAATATAAACATTTAATCCTTTTTTTCTTTTACATTTTTTTCTTTCCAAGATTGGCAAGTGAGGCAGGGCCTCTCCTGCCTCCCCTGATTCCCTGTCACTGCTCCTCATGATAAAACCCCTATGATTGACACAAGTCTTGACATCACTGTAACACACGATACTGTTGTGTATTTTGATCCGATGACTTAGCATACATTTTATGACAAACATAATTGTTTTAAAAAGTATTCACATTTGCATATGTGATAATAATATTATATTATTATTGTAATTATAATGTCAGCTTGATCTTCATAATCTGTTTTTGATAACAATATCAAATCGGTTTCCAAGACGCAACGTCGGCGTTACCTGGCATATCGTCCTGTCCCGAAGCCATCCTAACGACGGATCTCGTCACGCAGCTTTAGTAGTTCGCCGTAGCCAGGAAGTTCAAGACCTCTCGACAGAAAAATAGTCAACAATCCTTTGTCATGTCAAAATCTGTCCGACCAATCGAGTTTATCCACAGGAACGCGGGACGGGGGTGGGGGGGTGGGGTGGGGTGGGGGTTAAAAATAAAGGCGTCACGCTTTCCCCGCCATCACGGTGTTCTGTTTCTGACCTGCCCCCAAATAGAAGCAGGGGGTTGTTGAACTCCCGGCAGGGTCATTAATATCAGCAGATCTGGTCACATCCCTCTCATACCGCCCTGCTTTTCAGCCAGCAGCAGAACAGCCTGATTCTTCTTTTTTTTTTTTTTTTTTTTTTTTTTAACAAACAAATACATTAAATTAACATATCAGGAAGTTATAGGGTTTATTCCAGGGACGTGGATAAAACAAACACCACTGTTGGGTTTTGATTTCGACCTCTGCTGCATTTTTTTTTCTTTTTTATCAGCCTCGCCTGAGCTCACTTTCCACGCCCCATATCATGTTAGCTGTGTCATAATCAAATCTTTATTTTTTTCTTCCTCCTCCCAAGTCTACTTCCTGTCTGTTAAATCTGTGCAGCTCAGTAGCTTGATGGGAAACCAAACAGTGACTTGCAAAAAAAAAAAAATAGGGTGTGGGATTCTAAACATGTAATTACATGTGCATAAATGAATATCATAGTTTTAAACCCCTTTCACGGATCCGTATGCGCTGATTTTTTTTTGCACGTTTTTTTTTTTCTTTTTATGATTTTGATCGTTTTCACGCACTCATTCGCAGCGCAAGCACGAACGGCATAAACAAAAACAAAAATAGCATGTCGACACTCACCGGTGTTTCCCCTCACCGTGCGGGTGAGATTATTCCACGGCTGTGGAGCTCTGTCTCTCACCGTCGCGTTGATTCGACAGAGTGGACGGGCGCATCGGACGTCGGTGTGTTTGTTCGCCTTTTGCATCATCCATGACTTTTGGACATGCAGAGAGTAAACACAGCTCTGAAATACCTTCTCTCTCTCTCTCTCTCTGCAAAACACAAGCACACACACACACACACACACACACACTTTCAGGGTCAGCGAGGGAAGCTTGTCTCGTCGGCGGAAGTGAAAGTAGAGTAGCAGTGCAGTAGGTCCGGTAAGGACGCCTAATGCATAGAGGGTTATGCGTGCGTGCGTGTGCGTGCGTGTGTGCGCGAGTGTGTGCACGTGCAAGGGTTTGGGTGTACGGTAATGGATGACAGCAGGTTAAGTTGCACCTGTCCAACTTCAGTGAATGATCAGCCTCCTTGTTTGTTTGGATTCGTCATTTGGTGAGCAGTGTGTGTGTGTGTGTGTGTGTGTGTGTGTGTGTGTGTGTTTGTGTGTGTGTGTGTGTGTTTGTGTGTATGTGAGAGTGAGAGTGAAAGAGAGAGAGAGAGAGAGTATGTGTGTGTGTGTGTGTGTGTGTGTGTGTGTGTGCGGCTGGTGAGCGAGGCCACCCTCATTGTGTGTTTTGAGTCTTCACAACAATGTTGTTTCGGAACACTGCAAAGGTTATCGGTGCTGCGCTCCGGACAGGAAGAGTCGGTCACCTGACAGGAAGTGGAGATCCCACCGTTGGGTCGGCCCGGGAGGAAGAACGCCGATTGAAGATGGAAAGCAGGCGTGACAAATTCACTTTATTACTCACCTTCCAAAAACTCTCAGATAGCTTCTGTGGAAGTGAACTTCGTCACACAACCAAAGTTCCAAGAAAGCAAAGACACGCCTTAAAAACAACCAGCCCTGTAAACTTGGCCCTCAGGGATCCGTTATGTCCATATATAGTAACGGTGTAGTAGAGGTATAATAGACGTGTAGTAAAGATGTGTAGCAAAAGTATGTATGGTACAGATGTTATAAACATGCAATAAATTCGTAATACAGGTATAATAGACAGTAAATATATAATACAGGTGTGGTAGACGTGTCATGAATGTGTGATTGCATCGGGGTGATAGACGTATAGTAAAGGTTTAATAGACATGTGGTTAATGTATATACAGATGTTATAAACATGTAATAGATTTGTAATACAAACTTGTGATAACAATGTTATACAGGTGTAATAGACAGTTTGTGAATATGTAATGCAGGTGTAGTAGACGTGTAGTAAAAGTGTGATAGGAGTATAGCAAAGGAGTAATAGACATGGTAAAGGGATGATACAGATGTTATAGACATGTAATAATTTCTGTTGTAATAACAATGTTATACAGGTGTAATAGACAGTTAGTAAATGTGTAATACACTTGGAGTAGACGTGTAGTAAATGTGTGATAGCAGTGTAGCAAAGGGGTGATAGACGTCTAGTAAAGATGTAATAGCCATGTAGTAAATGTGTCATACAGATACAATAGACGTGCAGGAAATTGTGAGATACAGATGTAATTGATATGTAGTAAATTTGTGATACAGGTGTAATAGACATGTTGTAAATATGGAATATTTTTTGTTTCAGAACACTGCAAAGGTTATTGATGATATGTTCCGCGTTCCGCATAGGATGTGTCGGTCGCCTGACAGGAAGTGGAAGAAGAACGCGGAAACCGGTTTAAGATGGAGAGCAGATGTGACCTGGGGGCAAAAAGTTGAACTTCGTCATAAAAACAAATTTCAAAGTAAGCAAAGACACGTTTTAAAAACAACCGATCCTGCAAACGCCCTAAGTGATCCGTTATGACGTATTGTACTCCGTGGAAATTATATTTACGGTCAATCATCGTTTGATTTCTTCGAACTGCAGGTGTGCACAGTACCTGGGAAACAAGTGAGACTGGGGTTAAACCGGTCCGAACAGGAGATGATGATGATGAACTACATAAAAACTGTGTAATAAGCATGCAGTAAGGGTTTTATAGATGTGCAATAAAGCTGTAATGGATAATGGTGTGATAGAAGTGTGGCAAAGATAAGAGACATGTAGCAAAGTTGTAATAAATGCGTAACAAAGTATAATCGGCATGTAGTAAATGTTTGATACAGATATAAAAGATGTGGAATAAATTCATGATACGGCTGTAATAGACGTGTAGTAAATATGGAATACAGGTGTGGTAAAGGTGTAATAGACATGTAATAAATATGTGATAGACATGCAGTAAAAGTGTGACAGATGTGTATTACAGGTGTGTTTGACATGTACTAAAGGTGTTATCAAGGTGTAATAGACATGTGTTAACAGTGTGATAGACGGTAGTAAAGATGAGACATGTAGCAAATTCATAATAAACATGTAGCAAAGGTGTAATAGGCGTTTAGTAAATGTGCGATACAGTGTAATAAACATGCAATAGACATGTAATAAAAATGGAATACAGGTGTATATTCTTCAGGACTACCATTATTTTTTATTTATCAATTTATTTTTATTCATTTATTTATTTTGAGAGAAAATGTCTGGCATTCCTGTTTTACACTTTCTTTTTTCCTCTTTTTCCATCTTGTATTAAATTGCAAAAAAATAAAAAGAAGTCCTGCTGTGACAATTGAATTTCTCTGCTGCAGGATCAATGAAGTCTATCTTATCTTATCTTATCTTATCTTATCTTATTATGATATTAAATAGAGTTTTACTTATTTTCTCATTATTAACAATACAAATTATGATATCTCCTCCCTGAGGAGACGGAGGTCGTTTGGTATGTGCAGCAGGCTCCTCGAGAGCCAGCGCGCTCTTCTTTGTTATTGTTTGCTGGTGGCAAACTATATCAGTGGCAGTGGGGAGGGTGAAGGGCAAACTGGGACCTATCCTTGACCATCCTTACCACCCCCTGCACGGCGAGCCGTGTCTGATGGGCGGCTTGTTCAGCCGACGGCTCACCCCGCCACCGTGCAGAACCCAACGCTTCAAACGCTCCTCTGTGCCCACGGCCATCAGACTGTGTTGCAGCGGTCTGGACGGCACACAACCCTGACCGGCCGGAGGTGCATCTGTGCTTCCACTACGTCACTGCCTCCCTCATTCACACATGCCATGTCCTCATCCTGTCTATCTATTTTTATCCTTGCTGTTGTCATTCTGTTGTCTATTTTTATCCTTGCTGTTGACTTCGATCTTTTAACTGTCCCTTCTCTTTATATTTTTATTCAAATTGATTTTTATTGTTCTATCATTATTATCTTATCTTATATCATAAGATAAGATAAGAAAATACTTTATTGATCCACATAGGGGAAATTCGTTTGTCACAGTAGAACAACAATAGCAGTGTCAATAAATATGAATATAACTATAAATAGAATTGATCTTATCTTATCTTATCTTATCTTATCTTATCTTATCTTATCTTATCTTATCTTATCTTATCTTATCTTATCTTATCTTATCTTATCTTATAAAGGAAGTACCTAACAGGTTAGCTAGCTGTAAACAAAATAAGCACTAAATTCTCACTTGCTACAGTTTTTACAATTATCATGACAATATAAATGTATTCCTGCAGCCAATGCGTCAATGCAGTTTTGGACGAAAGGATTGTGGATGCTGAAAAACAAACTGATCGAATTTTGCAAAGAAGAACTAAAAACGCCAGTCACAGTGAATTGTTCCAAACCTTTTCAAATGTACACCAGTATATCATCAACATTTAATAATAATAGCTATAAGTCAAATTTGGACAAAAATGTGGTTATTTCTTGGCCTAAATCAACTCTTTGTGTTTTCTGAAAAATAACTTGGGCCATTATTCTGAGACGGCGATAATATTTAATTAGAGTGACTTTTGCTTGCATTCTCATTATAAGCGATACAAATTATGAGATGCATTTAATTACTTTGTTTTTTCCCATTTATTGCAGGGAAGTCATTGCATCTGTACGTGTGCACGTGTGTTTGCATTTGCAGTGATGAGCCCCCCCCCCCCCTCCCAAGGCCGGTAGAGAATGCACGGCGGGTCGCGCCGGGTTACTGACCCCCGTGCATTCTCAGAGTCTGCTCGCAGCTTGGGCGTCCCCTCGTTTGTGGGATGTGAATCTTGCATTTGCAGCCCTGACCCACCAGGCAGTGCTGCTGCAGCGGCGGCCCAGGAAATAAAAAGCACCAGGTTGAATGTTTTTTTTTTCTTCTTTGTTTTCCTTTGCATAAATAGCAAGACTGCAAAACATTCCTTGCGACAGGCAGGAACAAGGCAGACATCGGCCTTGTTAAAGGCCGCATTAGGAAAAGACTTGCATCTGGGTTCCTCATACGTACCTTATGTCGAGGGTCTTCTCATTGTTGCTGCAGAAAGTCATGTATTTGAAGGCAACAGAACTATAAAATCCATTCCCAACCACATCCTCCTGCCTCTTTCAGACTCCAGGAAATGCGGGCGATCCTTCTTTCTGTCTCTTTCCTTGTTATTTTTTCTTTTTTCCTTTTAGGAATGAGGTAAATAAACTCAGCTGACCTTCCACTGCTTCGTGTTTTATCATTTCCAGTCTGGACTGACTGTACCTGAAGAAGAAGACACAAAAAGCATGAAGTTACCAGAATGTTGCTGCATATATCACTGTACAAAAGATTTTTTTTGCATGCTCATATATTGGCAACAATGGGGACATGTAATGATTACACAGTTTGATGTAAACTGAATTAATTAAGAATATATCCAATGTGATTTTTTTTTTGGTAAGAGAACCTGCCTAAAACCTGTTTGAATGACATGGTACTTCTAATACAACAACAACAAAAACAACAACAACAAAACAACAACAATAATAATAATAATAATAATAATAATAATGATGATGATGATTATAATCACAATAATAATGACAAAATTGACAACAACAACAACAACAATGACAAAGACAATCATGTTATGATGATGATGATGATAATAATAATAATAATAATAATAATAATAATAATAATAATAATAATAATAATAATAATAATAATAATAATAATAATAATAATAATAATAATAGTAATAATAATAATAATAATAATAATAATAATAATGATAATGATGATAATAATGATACTACTACTACTACTACTACTACTACTACTACTAATAATAATAATAATAATAATAATAATAATAATAATAATAATAATGATAATAACAATAATCATTATCATAATAAAATGATAATGACATCATGAAAGGTGTACAAGTCAGTCGTGAGACCAGCGATGCTGTGTGGTTTAGAGACAGTGGCACTGAACCAAAGATAGGAGGCAGAGCTGGAGGTAGCAGAGATGAAGATGTTGAGGTTCTCTTTAGGAGTGACGAGAAGGGAGAGAAGGTCAGAGGAGCCGGCCTGAGATGGTTGGGTCATGTACAGAGGAGGGATAGGGACTATATTGGTAGACGGATGCTGGAATTGGAGATGCAGTGATGTAGTGAGAGAGGATATGAAGGTAGTTGGTGTGAGAGAGGAGGATACAGAGAATAGGGTTAGATGGAGGATGTTGATTCGCTGTGGCGACCCCTGAGGGGAAGAGCCAAGAGGAAAAGAAGAAGAATGACATCAATGACAACAACAATAACAACAATAATAATAATTATAATAAAAGTGCAAGACAAATGCGAAGCAATACCAGTCATAAGAGAAAGGTTCCCTTTCGGAATAGAGCTGGGGACATTCTCGCTGTGAAGCAGAAATGCTTACCACTGTGCAACCATGAAGCAAAAAACAAAAAAATGAATAAAGCTTAAAATGAAATAAAAATGAATAAATTAGAATAAAATAAAATAAAATAAACTAAACCAAAAATAAAATAAAATAAAATAAAATAAAATAAAATAAAATAAAATAAAATAAAATAAAATAAAATAAAATAAAATAAAATAAAAGAGAAGTATGTTTGACCGGTGCAGGACATGTATGCTAGCTGTGAGACAGTGGTGAGGTGTGCTGTAGGCGTAACAGACAAGTTCAAGATGGAGGCCTTCTTGTTTGCAGTGGTGATGGATGATGGCTGACAGATGAGGTTAGACA
>CAAKHD010013615.1:58052-75829 GCA_901007705.1 Fistularia tabacaria | reverse complement strand
TCTTCTTCTATCTTTATATTCTTTTTTTTTTTTTTTTTTTTTTTTTTTTTTTTTTTTAATCCTTTATTTTTCTCCTTTTTTTTTTTTTTAAGCCTTTACCTCAAAGAGTTTTCACCTCACAGTTTCCTGCACCCCACCCCACCCTTGCCACCCCCCCTCCCCCAAAAAAGAACAAAAAAACAAACAAAAACAAAAACCAAAAAAAGAAACAACGACATAGTTTTCATCCATGTCATCTTCCTGTCCATGTGCGTATTTCTCGCCGATCCGAGAAACGGACTTTAAAAGGAGTCGCCATCCTCATCCCCCCCCCACCCCCGAAATGGAACCAGGATGTCAGATGAGCACTTTAGCAAAGATGTCCTCATTGTGACAAGATCACATTCACAATAAAGCTTTCATATTTTAAATCTTTTGTTTTTTTTCTTCTTTTCTATATAGATATTTATATACCCTTTCTGTTTACTTCACACCTCCCCGACCCCCCCCCCCCCACACACACACGTAATGACAGCGCGCGACAAACAGTAAAAAGCGCAGCTGCATCCCGGGAAACATGGCCGCCAAATGCAGAGAGTGGGGGGGGGGTGTTCCTCGCACTTGGACGACTCCTCGCCGCGTCTCGGGGGGCTGTCCCGATGGGAAAAAACAAAACAAAAACAAACCCGTTCTCCTTGCCACTTCGAACCCTCGTCACGTCAGAATTTTTGTTGATCTTTTTAAGTTTTCGACTGGCCGGCGGTTACAACACAATGCTCCACAGAGGAGAGAGAGAGAGAGATAGCGAGAGAGACAGAGCAAGAGAGAACCAACTAGCACACACAGGAGCCAGAGACCTCCCCCCCAACCCCGATCAGAGCTGTCTCAAACACAGAGAGAGAGACAACATCCCCCCCCCACCAAAATAGAGAAGCAAAAAGCTTTGCCACTCGCTCTTGGGCGCGGGCACAGGCACAGAGCATGTGGGAGGGCGGGTCAGGGCGCCAGTCGAGGACGGCCCTGCAGAGACAGGAGGACAGAGATGGGCAGGGCCCAGCAGAGGACGGACATGCAGCTGCGGCTGCCGCTGTGGAGGCCGGGCTGGGAACTATAGAGGGAGGTTTTACGTGAGGAGATCTTCGGGTAGTTGGGGTTTGGGCGAGACAGCCACTGGATCAGGATGTTGCCGTTCTTGTTGGGATCGGAGGAGCCCTCTGATGAAGAGACACGGAAGAGTAAAACGGTCAAGCTTGATTTTTCTGCAGGCCGGAAATGACATCTGACATCAATAAAAGTTAAGATAGAAATTAGAAATTTAATTTAATATAAATGAATATTATTTCCAAGAAATCTAAATTACAAAAAAAAATCAAAATTGCTTTACACAAGTTGTTCTATTCTTAGAGGAATTTCTTCTTATTGAAAAAAAAATCACTATTGTAAAATTGTAAAAAATAATAGTAGTTAGTGAGTTGTTATGACCACAGGATCTCATTATTAAGGGGATTAACCTCCTTTTTTGAAAATCATATAACAGCTATTCTTACATTTAGTGGAGATTGGAGTAATTTTCTTGAACATAGAGAACTTGAAAATGTGCTTTTTTTCATGCAAATCTAATACATCCGTGCAAAAGAAATGCACAAAAAGCATCTGATAGCTCTGTCATAAACAGAGAATTATTATTCGATTAAAAGCATTAATATTAAATAATCAATTATTATTAAATAATCCGTATCACACTACGATGGTGCTTGAATATGTGAATATGTGAATATGTCTTACATACAAAGTATTGCAATGTGAAAACTTTCACTGAAATGTGTGTTCAAATATCAAAAAGATAATTAAAAAAAATTCTAAATTAGAAAAAAATCAGAGTTGCTTTCCATAAGCTGCTCTATTCTTCGGGGAATTTATTCTTATTGGAAAAAAAATACCTTATTATAATATTACATGATAACAGGTTTTAAATAATGTATCAAATCTATCAAATAATCCTTATTACATTACGAAAGCACTTGAATAAAATTGTGAGACAGTTAACATGCTACTGAAAACTCTTATGTTCATGAGCTCTTATATTTAGTCGTAATAGGATAAATTTTCTTGGACATTCTGGGACCAGAAAATAAACTTTGTTTTCATGCAAATCCACTATATTTGTGCAAAAGAAAAAAAGCAAAAAAAGCATCTTTTAGCTCTGTGATAAACAGAGATTTATCATTCTATTAAAAGCAATAATTTTAAATAATTTGAATAAAACATTAAATATCAAATGTTAAAATTAAAATATAAATTAAAAAAACACAATTGCAAAAAAAATCATACTTGGTTTACACACGCTGCTCTATTATTAGGGGAATTTATTCTTATCGGAAAAAAAATATATCACTTTTTTAAAACTACACAATAACAGTAGTTCATATGATGAAAACGGGATCTCATTCTTAAGAAAATTTGCCCCATGCGAAAATCATATAACTTTAGCTATTCTTACATTAAACTCTGATTGGATTCATTTTCTTGGACATCGAGGACCTGAAAATGTACTTGTTTTCATGCAAATCCTCTACATCTGTGCAAAAGAAATGCACAAAAAGCATCGGATAGCTTTGTGATAAACACAGATTTATTATTCTATGAAAAGCAATAGAATTGAATAATCTGTATGACATTACAATGGGGCTTGAATATGTGAATAGGTCTTACATACAAAGTCCTGCAATGGGAAAACTTTTGATAAAATGTGTATTCAAATATGAAGAAGTATAGTAAAGAAAAATATAGCTGCTTTATTCTTAGGGGAATTCATTTTTATTGAAAGAACATGACTATTGTAAAATTACACAATAAGAGTTGTTTTTAATTAATCTATTAAATCTATTAACTCATCTTTCAAATAATCCCTATTACATTATGATGGCTCTTGAATAAGATTGTGCGACAATTAACATGCTCTGGAGTACTCTTATGTACATGAGCGCTTACATTTAGTCGTGATTGGATTGATTATCTTTTACATCGAGGACCTGAAAATGCACTTGTCATGCAAATATACTACATCTGTGCAAAATAAATGCACAAAAGCATCTGATAGCTCTGTGATAAACTGACATTTATTATGTAATTAAAGGCATTAATATGAAATAATCCTGATTACATTACGGTGGGGCTTGAATATGTGATTGTGAAACATTTTACATGCTATTATGTACATTGTACTGCATAAATAATAGTTTACTATTAGTGTTTCACCAGCAACTATATCTTGTATGCTTTTTAAATGCATTGCAATATCAAATATATTATCAATAAAATTAATATGCATAAAAATACATGTGTTTAATTTTACCTGTGGTGAGGATTATAGTGAAAATTTTAACCAAATGCATGTCCAAATATGAAAAAAAAAAAAAAAATCACAATTACAAAAAAATCATACTTCCTTTACATAAGCTGCTCTTTCCTTAGGAGAATTATTCCTATTGAAAAAAAAATTCTCTATTTTAGAATTCCACCATAACAGTAGTTACTGTGGGATTTTGTCCATGTCTCATTATTGAGAAAATCACCCCCTTTTGAAAATCATATCCCATTAGCTAATCTTGAATTTGGCCGAGATTGGATACATTTTCTTGGACATTAATGATTTGAAAATGTACAATAGCCTCTGTTTACAAGAATATTACAGATTGCTCCAGTTGCACGTCTCACTTTATCGCATTGTATTTTTTTAAATTTATTATTTATTATTACATTAATTGGCATATTGTTGAATTTTACCTTCCCCTTTTGTTATTGTTTCCAACATCATGAAGCAGAATTACATTTTCATATTTTTTTAAATGCAATGACAAAAAGAGGCTATTCTATTGTATTTTCTTGAATTGAGCAAATATCTACACAAAGGCCTTTTCCTAAACAAAATGAATACACACACACACACACACACATAAATATATATTTCTAATTTATGTATCTTTTGCATTGGTGAATGCATCCTCCCATCTTTCTTCATCCATCTAATGTTCTTGAAATGACAATCAGATTTCCCCCTATTTCCTCTTGCGCTCCCTCTGTGATGAGCGGAGGAGACACCAGCAGTTGTGATTCCAAATGAAATTGCTTATAAATTCTATGCAGTACTGTGTTTTCTCGGTTGTCTCGCGCTACCTTTAATTTGAATTTTTGGGGTGTCATCGGTCATTTCAATTTTTCCACGGTACGGCCCGGGAAGCCAAATACTCACTAGGACACGGGTCTAGCCGGCAGGCCCTGATGGTGTCCGGCTTGCTGTCCAGACACAGGCCGATGGTGTTGTCCCTGGTGTGGCACAGCGCCTGCCTCTGCTGGCTCCCGTTTCCACACGTCACCGAGCACTGCAGCGCAACGATGACAAACAGGAAGCGGCGGGTTGTCACAAATGACGAGCAAATTACCATTTACAAATACCGAAATCCAACCGGGCATAAAGTCTTCCGAGTGACGTGCGGTGAGGTTCATGGCTGGTGAGGCACAGATTTACAAACATATGAACCTCCACCATGAGGCAGGAGACCTGCGTGCCTCACTTAGTGGCTCTTCGCAGACGTTTTATGATCGCACAAGAAACTAGTAACACAGTTGTTTGTAAAAAACAGTGTACATTGGAAATGTAGTTCATATAACAAAGGTATAATAATGGGGACATAAAGAGAGACAGTAATAAGGTCTTAGTGCAGACATGCCAGCAGTCAACTGTCATTGTGCAATCTACGTTGAGGCTAAACAGTCCTTCGCCTCACTGCATGTCTCTTAGTATTTTAACACTAAATGTGAGAATCGAGCGATTTTGAATAAAAAAAATCTAAAACTGGTAAAGTGAAATGAAAAATTCCTTTATCGTACAAATCACTGATAAATAGAGCCATTTCATTTTATGTTTTTTTTCTTTCCAAGACTGGCAAGTGAGGCACGGCCTTTCCTGCCTCCCCTGACTTCAGGTCACTGAGTCTTCCGAGGTATTGTATGATTGTATTACAGCTAAAAAAATTTTTTTTTAGCAAAATGTCGTTCTCCCGGCCTGTGCTCGATACCTGAGACCACGGCCCTACTTTCCACTGCGTAGGACAGGGGTGGCGGTTGCATTGCCGGCGGGTCTCGGGGCGGTCGTCGCTGCAGTGTTTGTTATGGATGGAGCGCGTGGTGTTGTCATCTGACGGCTGGACACAGCTGAGCGAGCGGCTCTGCATTCCGGTCTTTCCACATGGTTTGCTACAATTCTGCCATTCCCCTGTCACCCAACTGGAAGGTGTCACGGAGGAGGAGGGGGAAAAAAAAAAAAGAGACAAACGGTTCAGACTCGGATTCAAATTCTGAAGTAAACATTAGAAAAAGAGCAGGTTCCAACGCTTTAACCCATGTTTATCTATTGTTTAACATGCACATTTCGAAAAGCGTTCATACATGGGTGGAGGGCAGGGCTTCTGGTTACAGTCTCTCACGTCTCCTCTTGGTTTAATGTTGGACTTGTTGCAGAAGCTCTTGTGGACCATCTTGCTGTCTACCTTTCTTCTGCAGCCGTATCGCAGGTATTGCTTTCCTGTAGAATAAAAAATGCGACGGTGGAGGCACGGGTCTACGTGCGTTCACGTCGACGTCATTGTGAAAAGATCGTACCTCCGCCGCAGGGCTTGGAGCAGTAGGACCATCTCTTGGAGGCCCACTCATACGCGCTGTCCTCCACCAGCATGTTGTCCTCGATGGCGGAGTCCCTGTCCATGTTCATCAGGTACTTGTAGGACAAATTCACCTCTTCCACGCCGTGCAGTCTGACCTGCGCCGTCAAATCATGAAAAATCATCGTCCGCAGGAACTGCAGTTTCGTAGCCGAATGCTAAGTGCGCCGGTTTTCCGATGAGTACCATGATAAGTGTTCCGTGTCTGAGAGGGCCGGTGGTCTGAAGCGTCTCCTTGTTGTTGTCGTTCTCGTATTCCCACTCCACCCCCTTCTCGATGACCGAGTGGGATTTGGGATGTTCGCTTTCCCCGTTTAAGAAAAACAGTCCCGATGCCACGTTTTTAACAGCTGGGAATCGGCGAGAGACACGTACGCGTTGAGGACGACGGATACACAAAAGACAAACGTAGAAACTCGCCAAAGAAATTATCACATACCTAAAGTGTGTGAGGTCGCTCTCAGCTCTTGAATCAATAAGTGTCTCGCCCCTCGGGGGATTTCAAGAACTTTGAGGAAACCTGAAATGATTTAAGATCCAGCTCATAAACTTGTCAACAAAAACTCATTTTAGAGTTTCCAGATGAGTAGCCTCGTGTAATACCACCATTGATCCTCTAGAGGGCGCCATTTAGCTTAAAAAAAATTTCAGAAGCCGGTTGTTGAGATGATGAAACCGTCTTCAGATTCATTTTGTGCTAAATTGCAATGTTGTTGATGAGACCAAAAATTTAATTTGGGTGGCCGTTATTATCTACCTTGTTTCTTGGCGGTGCGGGTGATTGTGTCTTTGAAGGTTTTGCAGCTGGAGTTGTCCCCGCCACAGACGCCGCACTTATCCTCCTGCTTGGAGGAGCCCACCACGCCGTCGCAGCCCACTTTCTGTCCAACGGGAAAACGGCCAACATGTAACGCAGCCGCACCGGAAACAAGCGGAGGAAAAAAAAATAAAAAATCTCTCACCTCGCATTCCCCACGCACGCACACGCTATACGGGTCTTTGTACGAGCAGCGGGTGCCATCCAGGACCATCCTCTGAATGAGGACCACATCTCCTGTCTCCTTGGACTGGCAGTGCAGGTGACAGCGTTTGTTAGCTGAAAAGCAGCGAAGCATTTTTTTCAGGCGAACATGGATGACATAATATTTACAATCTTACATGGGATGACTTGATTTTTTTATTTTTTATTTTTTTTTCATATTCTGAATGAACTTTGCATGAGTCAGCGCGTTGCTCCGTTTCATTGTGTGCGTCTGTGTGACTCATACTACGACTACATCAGCTTCCAGGCAAGGAACCTGGCAGTTCGCAGTGTTTGTCATCACTCCTACTACAGCACGTTTTTCTCACATGGACCGAACGGGGAGACCGTCTCGCACGGATTCGACTGCACTGTCATCTTTCCATATATAGCGTAGTTTACAATACAACACATGTAACGCCAAATACCGTAGTTTGAAGCCAGGAAACCAAAAAGTCGACCATATTCACTTTTAGCATGCTGTTATGTTGTGACACAACTGACAATTTCGTGGACGACACAGGAACCAAAAGTTAATCCTGAGGAATGGAGATACCTAAAAAAAATAAATTCTGAATCAAAGATGAATCTTTGAAAACAATATATTGCAAAGTGTGTTGCATGTGTTTGTGTAGATAGATAGATTGTATATACTGTGTCCTATGTATATGAATTGAAGAAGTGGAGGAAGCTTTGCAACGGTGCTGCATAATTCATTTGTTCATTATCTATACCGCTTATCCTGCACTCAGGGTCACGGGGAGGGGGTGGGGTGGGGTGCTGGAGCCATCATTGGGCCGCTCGCCAGTCCATCAATGGGCGTACAACTACTCACTCTTTCATTCACATATAATATAGAGCAGTGTTTCCCAACCGTTGTGCCACTTTAACCTGATTGGACCAAAAATTATTCATTCAACGGAAACAATGTGTCTTCGTACGACAGGCTGGACAATCAAATGCTCTTCCACTTGATGGCAACAGGTAGTGAATGAACCTGCTGCTGCTCGAACAGCAGAGTCATTCGTGATGCTTGGAATTAGACAGCAGCAGTGATACGCGATGGATAAATATCTTAAAGGAAAAAGGACTCAGTCAGGCTCCTCTGGTCCTGGAGAACATTCTGACCCAGATGAAGGCCCAAGTATGAGTAGTGGTCAGAAGAAAGTGCTGTAAAAAGTTATACAATGAACCCTCGCTATAACGCGGTTCACCTTTCACGTTCTCGCTGCTTCACGGATTAGCATTGTGCATTGTGTTCTGCATTCTGATTGGCTAAACGGTTCTCCCCGCTTCATCTCTACCTATGTGTCAATAACGTTACGGTTTAATATGTGCATGCGCGTAAAACAACTTGTCAAATTTAAGTTTGCGAATTTTCTCTAAAACCCATAATGTCGGCAAAACGTTTTGCACCGACAAAACATCGACTTCTCTCGAAAAAACACACCTGCACCACGGGCTTTAGAAGAAAAAAACGCTACAGAACGGAGTCAGGACGCAGCGGCACAGTCAGAAGAGCAGTGAAATCCGTGCGAGTCAAAATTTGTCCTACTGTACTTTATATATTTTTTTCATAATCATTTGTAATTTTCTCCCATTCTAATCCAATTACTCGGGTCGCGGTGGGGCGGCGCTGATCCCCGTCTTCAGGTCGTATTGATGATTAAAATTATTATTTCACAGTACAGTAGTTATTTGTAAAAAAAAAACGTTTATACAGTACTTTTATTTGTTAAACAAACGCTTGGGCCCGGAAAAAGGTTTTCTTCTTTGGTTTCAATGTATTATAGAGTATTTCATTGTGTAATAATAAATAGAAAAAATAACTTTTCGGAATGTAACCCCCGTGAAAAACGAGGGTTTTAATTCACTTTTACTGGGGAACCAACCGAGCCGACTCGGTTCCCCCTGATGTGCGGGTAAAATCTGTCCAACGGTGCCTGTTTCTGAGCAAACTTATACGCCACCTCCAGACTAAACGCCCTTCACTTCAAGATAAGAACACGGACGATTTGGTTCATCCGCGTAAACAGACTGAAAAACGCGCAGCGTTGTTGAAGGAAACCACCGAGACGAGTGAGAAAGCTCTGAAAGCGAGCGGCAAAGTTCATCTCTAAATCGCTACAGCTTCAAGTCTATTTCATTAAAAATGTTTTGGACATATTTATTTGGTGGTGTTTTCTAATGTCAAATATGTGCCGTGGCTCAAAAATAGTTGGGAAACACTGATATAGAGACATACAACCATTCAAGTCACTCAGTCACTCCTTCATTCACATATCTGCCCGATTTAGCAGATACACGGTAGAACGTGCAAACTCCACTCAGAAAGGGCCCCCCTTTTGTCGGAATCGAACCGGGGAACCTTTCTTGCGCGCTTCAGACGAGCTTTACTTCTCCGATCGCTCCAAGGACGTGCAACCGGTGTTCAAGGCGTCTTGGGTGTGCGTGTGAAGTTCAGCGCGCAGGGTGCTGGGAAACAGCTAAGCTGTGATTAGAACTGGATAAACCTTTAACCAGATGGTTGAAGGCTTGCTTGAACCTGACGGGTCCTTGTGAAAGAACTTTAGCGGAGTAGCGAAAAGACCCCGGACTAAAGAGAAACCTCTGCGAGAAAAATCTGACACCCAAGGCCGGATACTTTTCCATCTCCTTACACTATCTGGTACTTACTGTAGGAGATGACGGACCATGGATGGAATTTAGTTTTACCTCTGTGTCCTTTTTTTTTTTTTTTTTTTTTCCCCCCCTCCAAAACATAAGCAGGCACATCTGTGCAAATGCACTCACGGAAAAGTAATTTAGGACTAAACGTTTTGCTTAAAAACTTGATATATAGAAGAGATAAGCATGGAGAGAACCGGGGATATTGAGACTCAGTGACATGCAGTCAGGGGAGGCAGGGGAGGCCGTGCCTCACTTGCCAATATTGGAAAGAAAAAAAAAGCTAAAACAAAAAAACTGTTAAATGGTTATATTTATCAGTGATTTGCATTATAAAGGTATTTTTCTTTTCACTTCACCAGGTTTAGCTTTTTTTCAATTCAAAATCGCTGTTTTTTCACATTTGCTATTCAAATACTGAGAAGAGACGTGCAGTGAGGCTAAGGACTGTTGAGCCTCAACGTAGATTGCGATATGACGGCTGACTGCTGGCATGCTCCGCACTAGGACCGCATTGCTGTCTCTCTGTATGTCACAATTACAATGTTTAAACACTTTTGCTATATGAACTACATTTCCAATGTACACCGTTTTTTTTGTCAAAAACTGTATGTTTATTACTTGTTTCTTCATAAAACGGTTGCGAAGAGCCGCTAAGTGAGGCACGCAGTTCTCCTGCCTCATGGTAGGGGTTTATATGTTTGTAAATCTGTCACCAGCCATGAACCTCACCGCGCGTCACTGTTTAGATAACACTTTTCCCCCGAGTTGCCCTGATGTGGGATATCATAACAACTATCAGCAAGATATTCGACACATATAACATGTCATCCCATCACGAAGATATTCGATATTAAGTCGGAAATGATCCGTCTGTAAGTGTCGATACAGTTTGTCGAAACAGCGAGGTGATATCTTTAAAGGGGTTCCGGGGAGATATCATGTCCTTTCAAATACCGCTGACTTTAAACGTAGCCCGTCTTAACCACTCACGTTCGGGGTGTTCGTAGGGCAGCCACTGGTGTTTGTTGCTTTGCACTTCGTAGCGAGGGTCCCAGCCGTGGCATTGCTCCTCCCGTATGTCGCTGTAGATGTCCTCGCACTCGTCAGTGTTGCACATCCGGAACTGGTAAGTCGCCCCGATGCAGGTGCGCCCTCCGTTGGCCGGCCTGCGACGGCGAATAGAGCCAAATTGAAATGATTATTTTGACTAGGGGCTGATTTTCTCGAATAATTCTCAAAAAAATGTGCAATTATTTCAGTGGTATTTTAAAATGTAGAGAAACGACTGGTAAAAATTCTGACAAAGAAGCTCAGTGTCAACTTTAAGCAAAGACACAAACACTGTGATTTATATTCTCCTGGCTTGTTCGCTTTCGGACCTGGGATTGTAAAAGTCCTGTGTCACAAGATGGCGAAAAGACACATGTGAAAACTATGTTTTTACCCATTGGAAATTGAAATTATTATTTTGACTAGGGACTGATTCTCTCGAATAATCTCAAAAAATGTGCTATGATCTGCGTGATATTTTAGAAATTTTAATATGGAGAGAAACGCCTGATAAAAATTCTGACGAAGAAGCTAAGAGCTATCATTAAGCAAAGACATTAACCCTGTGATTTCTATTCCAGCTTGCTCGCTTTGATTCGCCCCCCTACCTGGGATTGTCACAGTCACGTGTGCGAAACTGAACTCCTCCACCACATGTGCGGGAACACTGGCCAAACTCGCTCCACGAACCCCAGTTTCCATCTTGCATCATGATGTCGGGCGTTAGCCAGATGCAGCGACCTTTAAAACAATGCTGCAATCGGCCAAGAACACAGTAGACGGTTGCTACTTGGATGTTGCGGTAACAAATCTTTTTTTTTTTTTTCCCCTTTATCACGGCGAGCGATGTTAGGGTTACAAGAATACTGATTCGTATTGATGATGCAGGAACGGTAGAGAAGGGTGGTGTACCTTCCCGTTGCCGCACGTTGTGCCATCAATGGGTGGGCCTTTCTTTGTCTTGCAGAAAAAGGGGTTTTCTGGATGGCTACACCACAGCTGCTTACATGGGTCGAATGTGCGATACTGCGGGACACAAAGGGGGAAATCCCGTTTACGGTTTAAAGCTAAAACTCGAACCACGCACATGGGCTACAGACTGACCTTCAATAACAGAATTCAACAGTTGGAATGAGACTCAACACTGAAAATAGGAATAAAAAAAAAAAAAAAAAATCAATGAGAATAAAGATATCACAATAATAACCACAACAGCGGGATACCCAACAATAACAACATCAACCCTGCACCGGGCAACCGCGCCGACCCCTGCGTCAGACTGGTCATGTTGCAGCCGGTCGTGCGAACGAAGCCAAAAAAAAAACAAAAAAGGCAGAGGCGAATCGACCGTGAATGCGACGCCTCGTGATTTGGTCAGAAGGGGGAAGGATTAAAAATCGGTGACCCCTCAGGAGTCCCCGGGCACAGATCGAGGACCCAATTCCTATTAGTGTTTGATAGAAACCATTGATGAGGACACCGCCAAACTGACCCGCGGCCCAGCGTCCATGAGGCCGTGCCCTCCTCCCTCATTTACACAAACGTCCCTACCGACTGCGACCACAGGGGATCCTATGCAGGTCAAAGGGCAAATCACAATCAATGGCCAGACTGTGGTAGGAAATCACCGGTGACATCAGGCTGGAGGATCCTAAAAGCTGAGGTGAAACATGGAAAAACAGCCTCCGTTCTGGCTCGGTTCTTTCCCCCCTGTCCAAGGGGGGAAAAAAAAAAAAATCTTTCCAACCTTTTCCACTCGTTTATAGCCTCGAGTGTGCCAAAGTAAGGAGGCTCTTCCTGTCAGCGCAGTCGTGATTCAACACAGATTTGTTGGGGAGCAGTCAGTTTACGGTTCGGCTGAAGAACGGCAGCATAGCGGCCGCGCCAGTGAACCGGTAGACTCTCGAGTTGTTGTTTTTTTTTAGTTTTTTCTTTTTTTAAGATATATTACAGCCACTCTTGATAAGAGAGCATTTTAGAATCCTGCAGACCAACATCAATAATATGACAATGGGAAACAGAGAAACGAGTACAGGAAAAGAAATGGAAACAGCAACGTTTACAACTTCAGGAGACAAAAGACAAATAAAAATCTGACAAAAAAAAAAAAGAAAATTAAAAAAAAAAAAGAAAATGACGGGCCACATGTCTTCCGGGAGGTGGGGTTACCTTACCTGCGTTCCTGATTGGCCCGCCTTTTGTAGCTGAAGGGAATGGGTTTGACAAGAGAATAGAGGGTAATCTAACAATGTGTGCAAAGGCCCCCGAACAAGCCCTTTATCAATAAAACAAAAGCTACCCAACAGTGAGCCACAGTCGTTTCACAGCCATAGAGGGAGTATGAGGGCCACAGGGAAAAAACAAGACGTCTGCATCAGATGCCGGAGCCAAGCGACGCTCATCTACTACATGTTTACAGTCCCTTTAATGGCACTGTGCTATTACTGCTTAATGTTGTGGCAGATTTTTATTTTTTATTTTTCGTTGATAGCGGGGAAAAAAAAGAAAAAAGTAGCTATCAAAACCAATTACCTGGTTTTAAGCAAGACGTCAATCCCACCAGAGGCCGGGAGAGGAAAGTAAAAGACATCAGAAGAATGTTAGCAGTGTGCGTGTGTGCGGGACTCATTTCACGGTGGCAGAAGTCAACCTCAAGAGATTACGTTAAATTCCTCGGCGCGAGTATACTCCAATTATGTCTGCACTGTGACAACAGGACTATATGGACCTCTTACCGCGGTGCACATGGTGTAGCCCAAACCGAAGTCAAAGCTACATTGTTCATTCATGGTATAGTGCAAACCAGGAAGCTTGGGCAGTGACGGCCAGTTGTGGTCAAAGGGGTCATCACGGAGACAGTCGTAGGAACTGCAAGAAAAAAAATGGAAAGTCACTTTCACTGTCTCAGCTGTTCATATTAATACTTTTGACGCAGGGATACATCGAAAAAAAAAAAAAAAGAAGAATAAATTTGATCCAAGAATTGGGAAATTTCTTTAACATTAAATGTAAATGAACTATTTCATGACATTTTAATTGCAAATGGCATATTTTCATGTCTTAACACAGAATCTAAATCTTACGTTTTTACCAAAAACACTCAGTCTTTAATATTTGAATACCACATAAAATGAGGAAAAAGTGGCTGCGGGCCGGTGTCAGCTTAAACATGGGCCGCATTTGGCCCGCGGGCCGGACTTTGGGGATTCCTGATCTTGTTACCATTGAATCAGGGATATACCTCAAAAAATAATGATAAATTCTATGCAAATACATATGCAAATCGATTTATATATAAAACATATATAAAATATATAAAATATATAAATATATATGGAAGGCAATCTTCTTCTTGTAAATGTGTTCATTGACTCAGGCATATACATTTAATTAAAAAATATATACATTCATATAAGTATGTAGAATTACATGGAATGTTATTTTCATTGTGTATCTATTAAAGTTCTTACAGTTGACATTGGGATACACCTGACAAAAAATAAAAAAAATATCTACTGCATATATGTGTGCATATAATACATACACATACACACACATATATATATACATATGCAATTAAATTTTCATCGTATATGTATTTGAACTGTAACTATTTATTTATCTAGTGTTTTCTAATGCGGATACGGAATATAATTAAGGATATATTTATATATATATATATATATATATATATATATATATATATATATATATATATATATATATATATATATATATATATATATATATATATAGCTAAAATAAATAGCTAAATAGCATAGCTAAATAAATACTATTTAATTAAAATACATGTGAGAATATATATATATATATATATATATATATATATATATATATACATACATACAGGTATTCTCACATGTATTTAATTAATTTAGTATTTATTTAGCTATGCAAATACAATCCACGTGTTTCTATTTCTAAGAGACTGTCACACATCAATTATACAACAGTGGTTGTAGATTTATTTCCATCTGCTCCTAGTTTAGGTAAGACCTGCACTGAGATATTATCAATAACAGAAGTAGTAAAAAATTATATTAAAAATCCACTGTCAATTATTTGCCCATCTTCAGTTTAGCTTCAGGTTTATCGATGAAAGAATATTTAAGGCTATCAATGTGTTCTTAATATCAATATTAATATTCTTCCACACTGAGGCTAATCCCAAAGACAATGTCTATTAGCATGTGGTTTTGAAAACTTACAAATTAACCTTTACATCGTGCAAACTGTGTACAGGCTTGCGTGCACGCGGCCGCACAGCATGTCTTACTGAAGGTAGCGTCCCAGCTCTTGCATGCTACATCTGGACCAGTGAAAACGATGGAAGGCTGCTTGAACCAGCGGCGCCATGATGCTTCCCATTTGCACCTCATCGCCGCATCGGTTCCCCTGGCCATCGTGCTCCATCCCAAGCCTGCGGGGAGTGGGTGGGGAAAAAAAAAAAAAAAGAAAAGAAGGGGAGGTGAAATGAGGGGAAAAGGAGGCGAGGCCACGAGGATACATCAGGTACTTGTGGGAGGCGGATAAATAGGAAGCAATGACGGAGTGCTTTTTTTCCTCACTTTTCAGTGAAATAAACCGTCCGTCCTTTAAATGGCTGGTCATTGCATTTTCTCGAGGGGCTCGTCACGGGGATTTACTCACACATGTCCAGTCTCGTGCGCAACCACGAAGGCAGAGGAGAAACCGTCCTCGTGATTCAAAGTGCAGCTTCTCACCGGATGGCACATGCCCGTCACCGGGGCGTAACCTAGGCGATGTGAGAAGAACAATTTATTTTAATGGGATGATGTTGTTTTCATCTAATTTTGAGAAGAACACGAACTCATCCAAACACTTAAATGCAACATAAACAAAAATAGCCAATAACCCTTTGTGAAACTACTTCTCAAAGAGTCCTGTTTTTAGTTTTTGCTGCAGGATCTGAATTCAAAACTTTCATTAATACATTAAAAAAATGTATGAATAAAAAATATTTATTATGTATTCATATTATTATGCATTTAAATACATATTAACATTAAAATATTTTCCTAAAATAAGTTACACTTGTAAAATACTTGGCTGAATGTCACACACACACACACCATGCCATTTTCATGATCTATTTCTCATACATGTAATGATGTTCATGTGTGCTACACACACGCGTAAACACAGTCGAGCAAAAATAAGTGTCTTTGCACGTCTAATTCCGAGTCTAAACTGTCGCCCCGTACCCTTACGTACGCCAATCTCCAACTCCCCGCGTGCTTGTCTGTCCTGTTCTGCCTTTAATTGTGGATCTGCGGTTGGCCGTGCTCTGTCTATTGATTTTCTGCTGCTAAAGGCTGAGCCCAAGGGCAGCTGAAGGGCTTCTGGATTGCTAGGCCACTGCCTTTTCGAGGCCTCTCCCTTGAGCCCGCCTGTTAGCCTGCACTCTGATGCACAGCGAACCACCGACCACTAAACCCGCAGTGCACTATGCAGCTGGATGAGGCAAATATGGGATGAGTTGAGTTTTTTTTTCCCCGCCGCGCTAATTCCAGATCACCATTTCGGGTCGGGGACGGCGTTTTTTCGGCGATGTTCGCTGCCTTCTGGAGCATCTAAATGTTTTTTTACCCTGCATGCCCGTGGGGCCGAACTCCTGCCGCGTGAGGAAGATGGCATGGTCGTGATGCTCGGCGTCCCCGGTGTCTTTCTTCTGCTGCAGGAAGGCCCAGCGGCACACATTCTCCAGACTCTGGGAGGGGTTCCCCAGCTCAATCAGACTCATGGACTGAAGAAAAAAATAAATAAAAATCAAAAAATTCATGGAGAAATATTCACAAACACACAGGAATAACCCTATGCGAGTTCAAGAAGAAAGTCTGCAAAAGTATTTTTGAAAGTATTTTTTCTATTCAATTCTAAAGCAATGTTTGATTCGTCCCTGTAGGGGGCAGTGTCACTGTGTTCTTACACACACACACACACACACACACACACACACAGACGCGCGCACACACACACGCACAAAAACACAAACGCACAACAGATTGAAAGTAGGTGAGAAGTAGTAGCATTCTGTAATTTAGACGATCTCCATAATAAACATAAAACTGGACAAAGTGTCTGTTCATTAACCAGCCCTGCAGTAACAACGCCAAACAATTATTGAATATTTAATGATGATTTATTGATTTATGATCTCATGATTCATATTTATTTCCTGATTTAATTTGTATTATCAGGCTCCACACACACACACACACACACACACACACACACACACACACACACACACACACACACACACACATACTGGTGCTAGCAGCTCATTCTGCTCACCATCACCTCCCATGCTCTCTCATTAGGATCTCTGCTCTCCACCCCTCTCGCTATAAACTGCCATTCGCGTCTTTCAATAAACTACCGCTCTCTCTCTCTTTTTCTGCGTTTCTTGGTCCCCCGGTTTCTCCTGCACGCTTTTCACACGTGAACAATGCACAGCAGAATCAGGAATGTGCGGTATGAGCGTACCGCGATAATGACATATGGCTTGCCGCCGCACACATGATGGAGTGTGAAGTCAGAAACACCCTGCAGACAGAGAGCAGGGAACGTCCGCGCACCTTTTAGCATTTTCATCAGGTACTTGCATTGCTTTTTAACATGTTTCTATGATCATTAGAGATGTTTTTTTTTTTTCTAGAATGCACTGGCTGGACCTGTGTGTGTGTGCGTGCGTGAGTGTGTGTGTGTGTGTGTGTGAGTGCATGTCTGCATTCAGGGTCACATAGCCAATCTGCAGGCTGTCTGGGTTCAGCTCTGTTGCCACGGTAATTGGGGATGATGGACAGCCGGAGCTTTGGCCGGAGCTGCGCAGGGGCTGGTCCAGAATGACCAATGTAAGATACTGTGTGTGTGTGTGTGTGTGTGTGTGTGTGTGTGTGTGTGTGTGTGTGTGTGTGTGTGCGTGTGTGTGTGTGTGTGTGTGGGTGTGTGTGTGTGTGTGATCCAAGGCTCCAGAGGGACTCCAGTCCCGGAGAGAAGAGGAAGAGATAAGGCTACAGAAGGATAAGTGTATCACAGAGCACGTTTCCAGCAATAAAGTAATTTGTATCATCCTGTGGGGTAATCCCTGCACTCCTCGCCTCCTGCCACATGTCACTTTAGCTTTCTTTGTCCCTCTCTTCGGCTCAGGCGGATAGCGTTACAATCAGAAAGAAAAAAAAAAAAAAAAAAAAAAGGTTGCAACCCTATTTATCCGGTCTCTCTTTTTATGATTGTTTGGGGCCCATCATTGTTTTTTTTTTTTTTTCTGGGCTTCCCATGATTCTTTGCAG
>CAAKHD010013615.1:35920-46766 GCA_901007705.1 Fistularia tabacaria | reverse complement strand
CACCACCCACACACACCCACACACACACACACCCACCACACACACACACACACACACACACACTGAACACACACACACACACACACACACTGAACACACACACACACACAAACACACACACTGAACACACACACACACACACAAACACACACACACGAAAACACCCACGAGTACACACACACACACACTCAACACACACACACACACACACACAAACACACACTGAACACACACACACTGAACACACACACACACACACACACACACAACACACACACACACACACACACAACAAAAACAACAAACCAAACACACAAAAACAAACACAAACACCCACACACACACACACACACACACACAGAACCCCACATACACATCCAAACCCACATACACATATGCACACCGGCACACACACAAACACCCACAGACAGCAGCGCCACACCCGCTCTCAAACACAACACACACACACACACACACACACACTAAAACGGCAATTGGCCAAACTGTTCTTCTTGACCCTTGTTTACATCTGCAGCAAGTCAAAGACAGACAGGAGGCGGGATGAAATCAACTATTATACCCCCCCCCAATCGATCGAAACTTGTTATTGATCGGTGATGTATAGGTGGCAATGAAGTGGGGCGGCTACTGCTAACTTTACAGGTGTGTGGTTTGTAGCTATTATCTAGTTGGAAAAACACCACAGGTCTCCGGATCTGATTAAATTAAATCATTAGTCATGACACGGTGATATTGACTTTCTGAACGGAAAGAAAACGGATGCATTTTGAGGCCGAGGCGACGGAAATGGGAGCAAACCTCCGTTTCTTTGTTTCCCCTGAATCTTTAAAAGAGTTATTCTTCGAAACATGCTCATTACAAAAAAAAACAAAAAAAACAAAACAGGATGTTTTAGGCGCGAACGTCTGCAGACGGAAAACACAAACAAACGGAAACGACGACGACAAAACACGGCCTGTAACGTCTCCTCCTAAACGTACCTTCATTTCACAACGCTTTTTTTTTCATTTTTTTTATTTTATTGGGGGCCGGGGGGTGAGGGGGGGGGCTTTGTGATACGGTGCTCTTCTAAAAATGGCGAGGACGCCACCAAAGTCAACCAGGAGCTACAATGCGGGGAGCGGAGCTAGCGAAAGCAGAGGATTTCGGGGTGTGGGGGGGGGTTGGAAAGACGGGAGGAGAGGAAGAGCACACCCATCCTGCAATGAGCAAAGCAAACTTTCATGAAGAAAGTCGCTAAGATGCCAGGCGTGGGAGGCGGCCCTTATTTATTTATTTCTGTTTATCCGGCTGTCAGTAATTTATTCCGGATTTCGCTGTTTAAAATTACTCCTTCCCTCCGCCATCTCTCCATCTCTGCACATGAGAGCGGGGCTGCGACGGATCCACGCGCTCCTTTTTCCGCGATTGTCTACCGAATATCGACGAAAAAAAAAAAAAAAAAGGTGGGGAGGGAGCAGAGGGTGGCGGCGGCGGCGGTTCTTGTTCTTCCCTCAAGCGCTGAGCAGAGACAAAAGAGGTGTGGCGGGATTTGTCGCACCTGCCGAAACGGTCGTGGGAGATTGGATCGGCGCTCGGCGGGTTGCGGCGCGGGTGCGCGGGTAAAACGGGGCGAACGCGCACGCGGAAATGTACCGGCGCTTTAATTCACCAAGATTAAAGTCGGCAGAGGCTCCTTTGTGACACCGAGCGCGTGCGCGTGCATGTGCACACACACTCACTCACACACACACACACACACACACACACACACACACATACCTGGAAGTGAATGAAAGCATGATGTCATGATATAAAGCCTGATGAAATGATATGGAGCCCCCCCCCTCCCCTTCAGAACACACGACTGTTTAACACAGTGTGTACACACACACACACACGCACACACACACACACACACACACACACGCGTGCAATCTTATCATATTCAGATAGTGAAGTAGGGATTACCTGTGGCTGATTGCTGGATGAGAACATGTGGGAATTTAATCCTCATTCCCTTGGTGTGAGTATGAATCTGTGTTGCCCGATTTTGGTTGACCCCTTTGACTTACCCCCCCCACACACACACACACACTCGCTTCCCCGCCCCCATTCGCCTCCAACAAAACGGTGTTTTAATTTCGGGATTTTATTTTTGTCACGCAAGGTCACCTTTTGCATTTTTTTATTTTATCCCCCCCCCCCAACATTTGACCAATGCGCATTTGTTTGTTTTTTGAAACGACAAAGCGCGCGGCCGGAGTTGACGTCACGGTACGCTGTGCGATCTGTCTGCAACCCCTGCGCCTCCGAGGATGACTCAGTGGTTGTGTTTTGGATAGTAGTAGTAGAGTCTGGAAATCCAAATGAAGGGAGAGAGAGCGTGGGATATCACTAGAAGTAGTCTGCTCCTTCTCTCTGTTGCCACGTGAAGGTCAGCGTTAGATTCGATCCTGAAAAGTTGTGGATTATGAAGGTCAAAATAAAACATGGGACATGAACCTCAAATGTGTCATTTCGGATTTTATTTTTTCTTTTTCCGGAGGCTCATATTTCAGAACCGTTGGAAGAATGCAGTTCTAAGAGCTTGAATTCCGTTCCAGCCCCCCCCCCCAAGGGGGAAACCTTTCAGTTTTCCTTTCGCATGGGCGGTAAGAGACCGTGGTCGGGATCGGTGCGATGCGAGCCTCTGCGACGGGCACTTAAAGCGTCGAACTCACGAAGAAGAGCAAGACGACAAAGATAACGCGAACATCTTTCGGAATGTTGTTATGTTTTGCAGGTCCTGCAACCTTTTCAAAGTCAAAGTCAAGCTTTAGTGACAATTTCTCCGCATGTTTGGACATACAGAGGAACCGAGAAGACATTAACAGGAATGATAATAACAATAGAGTGCAAACTAACAGCAAAGTGTACTGTAAACATTGTATAAAGTGCATGCAGATGCAAACTGGTATTTGACGGTATGAGAGAGCAGCAGCAGAGGTTGTTTTTTTTTGTACAGTTTCGTGCTCAGGTCAGTAAGTTTCGGTGCACTGGAAATGGTTAGGAACTCGGAGCTCGGTTCCAAAAAGGGGCTTTTTATGGGATAAGATGACATAGGCGCTTGCTGATTGGGAGAACTTATTTCGTGGCGCCCATGACCAGGTACTTCCTGCGCCATTTTTCAAAACGATCCCGGTCACTGGTTAGCTGTAATTAAATGGACATAACCAGCGAGAAATGGGTGGCAAAGAGGTCCGAGCTGCTCTGGCCTGCTGTGCCACAGAGGGGTTTCCAAGGCTAGCAACGGATCACACATTTTGGCCCAAAATAAGTACGGAGTTAGCTAGTGGCTAAAAACACCTCAACCCATTTGATAGTCAGAACATGAACGCCGTGGCAACTTCGCTCTCCATGTCGTCCTTGTGGTCGTCCTCTTCTTCGCGGTGGTTTGTTTTTGAGTGTGCCGCTTAGGCTGCAGGTCGCACCTACCGCGGTCCCTCGCGGGACTGTGGAGCATTGAAAGCATTGCAACACAAAGAAATAAAGTTTAAAGCCTGCAAGATTACTAAAGCACATCCCCAGTTGTGTTGAGAAAATTCTAAAAATTGAACTTGAAAAAATGAAACAGTGGAAAAATAAGGGAGGACCAACGCTTCGCTGAGCCACGCTTGGTTGACCTTTGATTTGTGGGACAATGTTTCTCTGAGATTGAGCGTATTTTCGTTCAAAAATGAATTATCTGTATTGTTCATTGACATTACTCTCTGGAATCAATGGAGATTTTGGACTTTTCAGTCCTGCAACTTAACTGAGTCAAGGGGTACGTTGTCAAACGGCACTGACCAAATATTTCACGCGCGTGCTTTATGATGCCATGGTTGTTGGGCAATATATCCAGTAGAGGGTAGTTCGGGGCCCAGAATTCACTTCCAAATTACGAATTCCTTTTCAGACGGTATCAACCGCGGTGACGGCGGAGGAGCCTTGTAGACGGCGGTGGTCTTGCGTGGCCATCAGATACACGGACGGACAATTCTCTTCCTGGTCATACCGATGCCATGTTGCCTTTGTGACCCTCAAGAATTTAGGGCTACGAAATGCTACGAGCTGAAAAAATTTTGCCTGTCGAGGGTGCAATGGGTGTTCAGTTCATGGGAGCTTTCCATGAACAATAATCCTTTTTCCTCCTTCCTGGAATTCCCCATGAAAAACATGCAGAGAAAGGATTTCGACATCAACTGAAGTGATTCAACGGAATAATTAGTGATTGAAAACTCCGATTGGTTGATTGCTGCTGAGCTGGCGAGCCAAACCCAGATTGTGGATGCGGTGTGGCCGGCTGTATGATCCAGATCGAACCTGATTTGTTCATCAAGAAGACTTCAGACCCCCTGTTCCTGCCTGCGAGGTAGTCAGGTCGTAGCGTAGCTTGTCAAGTTCGCAAAAGGACCCAGTCCAGAAAACTTGGAACCTTCAAGCACACACTGGACTGCACTGACGATATCCTGGGAACTGTGCATTGACAAGAAGGATTCTTTGACAAGAATTTTACATTTTCAAATGACTAATTCTGTTCTTTTGTCTTTTCCACGGTTTTATATCAAGGTTGTTGGATTGCCTAATGTAAAGCAAAAAAACGGTAATTTGTTCACCTTCTTCTCTTTTTGTGAAGCCGACCTCTCTTTCAACCTAGGTAGATGTTTAGGCCTTTGCTTTCCTAGTACTGGCCTTGACAAGTGCTTAACCTTCTTGTTTTCTGTTCCTTTCATTGCTCGCACTTGCGCTTACTACACAACGCTGACCCCCCAAACAACTTCCAGCGGCACTGCCCTTTTTGCTGCTTTTGGCGACTCAACCATAAGCTCCTCGAACATGTAAGCATATTTAAAATTGAGCATGAATGAGGCCTTAAAGTCTCACCACTGGGCCCTTCACAGTGTCAACCGACAGCGTTATCTGTTCATGCACTTACGATGTTCATAAGCGTGAGCAGGTACTTCTGGACGTTCTCCTTCCCGTGAAACTGCACGACCGAGTCGTCGACGCCCAGTAGCACCTCGATGTTGTAGGCTCTGTCCAGGCTCTGCCTGCGCATTCGACCGGCCCGGGTGTGGTTGATACTCTGTTCCACGCCGCGGTACAGAGACTCCAGATCCATCAGACCGCCAAGATCGGCACCTGGACAGGAGACACATGCTCATAAGACGACTAGCTCATTGGAACATGCATACAAACGCATAACCAAAAAAAAATAAAAAATTAAGGAATCATCTATAGAACATATGGAGTGAGTCTCATTATGTTTCCTTTTCAATGCTGTGAATGAAGGTTATCATTTGATCTAGATGCCACCAAAGATGTTTCACAGTCGAGTCACAGCCATAGCAGATTTTCTGTATTTCTACTTTGGTCTTGGCAGGACAAGCCGCTTTCACACTGGAGGAACTTTTTTGTATTTCCAGGAAACCTTTCCAGAACCAGCAGTGGCGTGCGGTCAGGGGAGGCAGGGGAGGCACTGCCTCCCCTGTGTCATCATAAAAAACAAATAATTATAGAAAATACATTTTTCCACTGATCTGTGATAGAAATGTTGTTATTGTATGATTCAAATCATTCTAACTATTTTTATTGTCAATATGGCTGAATTTGTGTATTTTCCTGTTCAAATCCGCTGGAAAGACGCTAAGTGAGGCAACACAAGCTGAGCCTCCTCTCCGGTTGCCCAGTAGACAACGTGCAAGCAGCCAGTTGGTGTGAATGGTGAATTTATATATATTTGTAAATCTGACATTGAAAGAGTCAGTGCCTCCCCAGCCACGAACCTCACCGCACGTCACTGGGAACCAGGAACTGGGACCTCAGTTCTAGAAACTCTTATGCCGCGTCTCCGAGGCAGGGTCTTTTAATGGTTTATGGGAGCTATGTGACATAGGTGCTTGGTGGAACTCATAAGCCATGCCCATTAGCAGATACTTCTTACAGAACCAGCGAGAAATAGGCCGCCGAAAAAGGTCCAAGTTCTTCCGCCCTGCTGGTTCTGTCTGCGGTTTCATATCATTTTTCAGTTTGTTGGTTTCTATCAGAACCATTAGTTTAACATTGGCTGCTTTCGCACAGTGTGTACTTTTTGCAGTTCCCAGATCCTTTTTAAGAACTACGCCGATCTTTTGTGCATTCTGACAGCAAAGGAACCAGGGACCATTGACCTTGCAGTTCGTAGAACCATTTTACGGGAACTCGTATAACATAGATACTGGTGCAACTTGTAAGCCACGCCCTTTACCAGATACATCTCACAGACCGCAGAGCGCCATTTTTAAAAACTTCCACGGCCGCTGATTGCCAAATGGAGGGAACCGGCGAGGAAACGGGCCGAAGAAGATGTCCAAGCTCTTCAGGCCTGCTATGACGTCGTCCTCTTTGTTTTTGAGTGCGCCGCTTCAGCTACACATCACTGGTCCGCCTGATAAACTTTAGCGTTTTGCACTGAAGAGCATAAGCTAGTCCCGAGTTTGACCAGACACGAACTGTATCGTGCTTTAGACTTCTATTTCGTTTTTTAGCCTTCCCACACCAAGCAGGAATCTTCAGCTAATCTGTCTCGAAGTGTTTACATTTTTTCAAATCTGCTCCGTGTGGTCCTTCGTGCGATGCCCTCCTATTTTTTTTTGGGGGGTTCTTACCATTTGCCAGAGCCACGCCAGCAGAGCGCGCCCTCCTATGTGTCTCCGTTAGCGCATTCATTCATTCATTCATTTTCTGCTTGTTTTTCCGAGTCGAAAGGGATCGCACGTGTGCTTCCCTTTGTAACTGGTGCGAACGGTGCAGCTATCCTTCGTAGACCTCTCCTAATCAACCAAATATTTCTACTCCCATCTGAATAAATGCAGCAGATGGTGCTTGCTAAACACATGGATTAAGACAGCTCCCTCACACAGGGGCTGCCCACCCTGCTCTGTTCTTGGCTTCTCTACACGCTGGAAAAAAAAAAAAAGAAAAAGAAAAAAAAAAAATGCAAGTTGAGCTATAAACTAAACATGGAGTTACTCCCTGACAATCTCCGCGGCCCCAAAAGTCTCCTGACTACTTCGAATCACTTTTGAAATGCCTTAATTGTAACATACGGTTACACATAGAGCACAACATCGGCGAAATTTGACCGCTGCATTTAAGCCATCGCGGATGCACCGTGAGCAGAAGGCGGGATTCAGTGTCTTGATCAACAACACTGCGACAGGCTAGGGGAGAGCCGGGAATCGAACTAGGGCTGACCCCCTGCTCCACGCCGTCGTTTTTGCCCCCCCCCCCCGATGATCGTGTTTAGCTCCGCCTCGTCTTTTCTGTTAATCAACCGGACAAAGGACACTCCCGGTGAAGAAAGACAAGACGAATTGTTTCTGTCCTCGCTCCGAAGGCCATCTTTCCTTCAGTCGCTACCTCCCCCCTCTCCTCCATCTCCTCCTCCTCCTCCATCTCCACACGCACGAAAAACCGTGACGCAAGAGTCAAGCAGTCTTAAACACGCCGTCTCGTAGGAGTCGACAACGCGGCGTCCTCCTCGGCTCCAACCGAAACCGAGGTTTGAAGGGAAGCGTCCTGCAAGGGGGCGATACGCGCGGAAGACGCCTGCCCGCCTGATGTTGATGTTCACACGTGGCCGTATGTTCCCGTTTCGGAAAATGAATCAACGCCGCTGCACGGGGCTCACGTTTAGTTAAAGCTCGGCTGCACGGCTGAGTAACTGTAATAGATGTGCTGTTAATAGAAAGGTGCTGGATGGTGAGATGGGAATCAACATGTGGCATTAAGGGACAGCTGGACCCTCCAGTGTTTTGACACATACAGTTAGAGGGAGTGTTAAGTGGAGGAGAGAGAACAAGATCTGAGAGGAAGACACAGGGAAGACGAGGGAGGAGAAAGAGAGATCTGCCACCTTGTCTCCCAATCAGCAAGGGGCATCCCGCTTTCCCACTCCTTCTTATGCAACGTATCCTAGGCAACGGATTTATGGGTAAAACAACGACTGCACGGCTAATATGGGTGCCTGAGAATGAATCTGGCCACAGTGCGCCGTGACAGAATACCTCAAATGGTAAGAGACAAAGATAGGCGCGAATGGAAAAAACTAAACAAAAGCAGCACGGGGCCGTTTCGTGGATCATCTCTTTTCGAGCAAACGTTTTCTTTCCCGGAGCTTGTTAGCGGAGGCAGCTGCAACCCCCGAAGAGGTAACCCGACGGCGATGCAACTAGCTTCTCGAGAAAGGTCCGACTTTTCTCGCACGAAGAAAAAAAATGTTTACGTTCTCCCATGTGAAGCCTCTTGAAAAAAAACAAAAAAAACAACAGCTTTGCGTCACGCGGAAGCACAGCTGGACGACGAACGGCGGTAAAAGGCAGAGATAACTTTGAAAGCGTCGCCGGCCCCAAAGTGACGAAACTAGCGATTACGCTTTCTCAAGGTCAAAAGGTGTAGCCGAGGCACCTGTTCTTAATGATTTAAATGTTCTCATTTCATCACACCTCTGTCCTTGCTTACCTCTCACAAGCACACCCCCCCCCACCCCCCCCCAGCTTCAGCTGTTCGGGAGCGAGTTTTTCGGAGGAAAAAAAAAAAAAAAAAAAGCGGAGGAATAAAGGTGCATGCGAGATTGAGACGGGTGGCGAGGGAGGTGAGACGCAGAAACCGAGCGGGTGTGATGGATGAGAGAGAGAGAGAGAGAGACGAGAGAAACCAGAAGGACCTTGGGTTTTGCGAGTTCCGCTTTAAGTGCCTGCAGTGATGGAGAGGATCGCTCAGTGGAGCATCCGCGTCCGTCTGCTCGCCGTGGCGCCCTGCCCCCGATTGGAACGCCGCTACCCTTTAGATCGGCGTCCGCGATCAAACCCGTCAAACCCCCGGGTGCCGGGATGCTTTCTCCGCTTGAGGGATCTCGTTCGTTTTTGTTTTCTTTTTTTTCCCCACGCACACACACGCACCGCTTTCGAGTCCTCGTTTACATTTCGAAACCGTTCCTCACGCCGTTCTTTACTTTCGAGAAAAATGACCACCCTCCCTTTCCCGCAACTCCACCACCAGACACAAGTAGCGACCTCACACACACACACACACACACACACACACACACACACTCGCACACCATCTCTCCTCAGTATTCTCATTCGGGCGGGGTATAGAGCACAGCCTTATTAGTAGACAAAGGTTCTTTGTCTTTCAACCTTTACAAAATGTCAAGAGTGTCTGATTGCTCGCTGAATATGAGGGAGGGGTGTGCTGGGGTTACGACAAGACACAACAAGAGGGAGAGAGAATACTTATGATAATTCAGGTCAATCTACATCGTACTACGGAGACGTCGTCTCGGGCGGCTGTTTGTCAGGTGTGTCGTATAGATCTGCGATCTACGATTCCTCGCGTTTGGCCCACGAGCGGTTGTGTATTCGCGGGCGGGTTTGTGCATGAGCGGGTAGCACGTTATGGAACGCTCTCGTGGCAGGAAAACTGAAGCCTCGCGTTTTTCTACCCTGTGCATCGGTCAGCGAGGAACGGATGATACGACGACTCTCCGATCGCGCTGAAGAAAACCGACGCGAGCCACCGGATCGACAGATAAACCTAATTGACCGATTTGAACGGCTGCTGAAATAATTCACACCGTATTTGTCTAAAAAGCCGTTAGCTATTCACGTAGCATACCTACATCGATAACAACAGAAATTTGGTCACATTTCTGGGGATTTTTTTTTTTTGACGCAATATGCTTCATTATGTCTCGGTAGGAGGGGCGATGGCAAAGTCATTATTGTTACCGGACACACACACACACACACACACACACACACACACACACACACACACACACACACACACTAATTAATTCACCTACGGACCTGTTTTGGTCACATAACTCAGGTCACGCATATTTTGTCTCCTCCGAGACAATTTGCGAAGTAATCCGGGTGATGGGTGACCCGAGAGGAAGTGACACGCCACGCCGTCCCTCACGTCGTCCGCTTGCTCCGTACCCATTAGATCCACGCCGGCGAACGACGACGATGAGAGCTAAATGCCGCGTTGCGCATTGTGAACTGTGCTTGCCATAATGATATCGCTGTTAATTATTTAGTTTGGCAATCAGCGATCTAATTTTACGTGGACAGCTCCCAGAAGACTTCCATAATTATTCATACATCAAGCACTGAACTTTGCCCATTTATAAATAAACGCTTTAGGTTAGGGCTGTTTATTTTCAACGGCGAATTCCATCACGCTGATGAGGTGGTTTGAGACGATATTCAGGGGAGGATGAATGACATCGACGTGTCCGAGTTCCCCGAAGTTGAGAGGGGGACCTTTTTTTTTTAATAAGCCTTTCTAATCTGCACAGGGAAAGGGCCACCTCTCCTCGCCGCCGCTCGGTACGTCTGTGTGGATTTCTGATGTTTCGAGAGACGAGGCAACCTTTAGCTTTTCCTCTTACATAACTGTCTGTCAGAAACACACAAGGCTGGTGGCTGCTGTGGGGGTGTTGCGCTGCAAAAAAAAAAAAAAAAACGATTCCCCTTGTGTCCCCGCTGTACCATAGTTTCATTAATCTCGGTGAGCCGTTTCTTCAAAGGGTAAAGTCTGTAATGTATGCAGTTTCCTATACATTCATAACTGAAAGCCGCCACATGATTGAAGGAAGCTCTGCTGCGGTTAGGAACACACAGAATTCACACTCATGATATTACAAGTGCTTAAATTGAGTGATCATATTTCCCATGAGCCGCCAGGGCCCGAGTGAGGCTTTTTTTTTTTTTTTTTTTTTTTTTTTTCACGTCATAAATAAAAAAAAAAAATGTAATTTATTTTTGAA
>CAAKHD010013615.1:23492-33595 GCA_901007705.1 Fistularia tabacaria | reverse complement strand
AGAGGAAAAAAAAAAAAAAACCCAAGGAAAAAAATGTTAAAGTCAGTAAGTGGGGGAAGAAAAAAAAAAAAAAAAAAAAAAAAATCCGGCCCCCGATGGGATATGAAGTCTCGTGGAGGAACAAACCACAGCACAGCTGGAGGTCGGCGCATCTGATACCAGTGGGGGATCAGCGTGAGGGTTTCATGCGTGTCATTTGGCCCCGATTTTTTTTTTAATTTTCTTTTTAATTTTGGATGCATTTTTATTCATTCAAACTTATCCCGTCTCCCTCGAACTTGCATTCTTGACTGATTTTCTCATTTCACAGAGCCTCTTAACATCACTCTGTGGATTTCCGGTTTGTTTAATTTCCTGTTTAAGTGATTTTCGGATTTCTAAGGAGAGGTGTGCGGCCAAAAACCAGGATGGTTTCGGCTCTATGAGTGCAAAGTTTAATATTTTATGTTGTTTCAAGTAAATACAGTGCAGAGGCCTTGCATGGGGAGGGAGATGACAACATCTCCGTGTCCTCCCGGTAAGTACAAACATAGTCGGGAAGCAGACATCGCCGAGGATTGCGAGTTGACAAACGCGCAAAGAGGATCTTCCTCTTTGATGTCGACCTTTCTTCAACCAAAGGAGCTGTGTCCGTCGCCTTCGGCCACCGCCGCCTCCGCAGGAGTTAGCCTTAGCCACATGGAATGGCCTGCGCGAGGCCTGACCTCCACCACAAAGACCGATACTGGACAGAAAGTAATAATATGTATCTAAATATGTAGAGGCATATCGTGTGCTACATCTGGCAAAATGCTCTCAGTATGGATCCCTTAGAACGTATCCGAACGACCAATCAGGCGCTAGTTCGGATATCTAGGTGACTGTCAAACTCTTCCAAGTTCCACTAGTCCTTTTCTTTCCTTCACCATGTTCCTCTCCCGGATGTGCGTTGGAAAGACTGTATTTGGATTAATTGCGCGACAGAGAGGAAGAGTCTACGTAAAGGCTCGAGACAATATGTATGCAAATGCTTTCTCAAAGTGGCTCACAAGCAGAACAGAGCCCGGGCCTTTCTGCCATAGACGGGCACGGTGAGAATTTATCATCCAATATCACCGCATCATAAATGATAATTATCAACACATAAGCGAGACCGTAACGTCGTTACGAGCCATCTCTCGCCGGTAAATCAGCAGAAATTCGAATGCATCGCGTTAAAAAATTTAAGGTGTGCGGCGACTGAACGCAGCGATGACTTGGGCGGCGGCAGATAAATAAAAATAAAAAGCCTTTTGGCGTTTAAAGACGGAAATCCTTTTATACCGAGAAATATTGCTGCATAGTCAGCCCAAAAACCAATACACAGACGGAGTTCTATTCAATTGCACAGTGCTCCAGCCAGACGGGAGAGAATTAATAAGGCACAACAGTGTATCGGTGTTACTAAATTGGCAGTGTTTCATAACAAAGTCTTTCAGAGCCGTTATCAATTAGAAACAATTACAAAAGCCATTCATCATTCTTTCAAAGCGAGCTCTGTGCAAAGAACGGCGCCGACAGAGAGGCTGATAAAATGTAATCAGAATCAGCATCAGTTGGTGCTCATTAACTGAGGCTAATCTCGACGGAGCCGAGGTGCGTCCGCCGCGATTGCGCGCCACCAAATAGCCTCACCGGTCAGAGGACGGCGCACGTGTACGCCGGACAAACGTTGATGGCGACAGCGCAATCTGAGCAGAAGCGGGGGGGCTCGGAAGTCCGGTTTTTGCAGGAGTTCCATCCTTCGACCCTTGGCAACGCCGGCTGTCGCTCGTCTCGGTTTGGTAATCGAACAGTTTCCCCGCGGTTGCTATTTTCCGGCAAAGCCGCGTCGGGGTGTTCACCCGCCGAAGTCCACTTTTGGAATTCTGAACGAATCTCGCACGCGCAGCTTCCACTCGGCTTTCGTTGCCCGGGCGCGGCAAAGAGCAAGGCCGCGTCCTCCTGACTCGGACTGCTCATGAACGCAGCCTCTTCCGCGCAAAGGTAACTGGAGAGGGGAGCTACTAGTGTAGCCTCCCCCTGTCTCGATCATGATAATGAAGCTCCGAGGTAATCGAATCACTGTAAACACAAGCAGATGGCAAATAAGGGAGTGGCCACTGGGGCTTCCCAATTGAATCATGACAAAGTTTTTTTAAAACTTGCCCATTGGTAATTTCCTTTTTCTTCACTCTCCGGAGCGGATGGACGGTCAGAATTGTTGAACTCGTGGCAACGTATACACAAACCGCTAACCTTACAGGCCTTCATCATCGCGTGCGGACTTGTGCTAAATATGGATCCAGGTACATGTTCATTTGCCGGAGTGGACGAGAGCAGTAAAGTGGAATGAGCTATTTCGGGCATCCCGGGGATTTGCCAGAGCTATAGGCGCTGTCCATTTTCTGTGTTTGACAGGAAGGTAACTCGTCGGGCGGGAACGCCAAACCGGCGCAAAGGGGACACGCGTGAGGAGGGGGAAAAAAATCAAGAGGATTTTATTTTCGGCGAGTTGCACGAGTGAACGCTTTTGAACCCCGAAAGGAGAGACAACCTCGGACGGGAAAGGAATGTTCCCTCTCGCACGAGTGGAGGCGGCGGCTCGGTTGAAATGATGATTTGAAGTGAGGGAGCTCGCATTTAGATTTTGCCAGAAATCGGGAGTTGCAAGGGAACAATGTAAGATACCAGACAGAAACAATTCGAACATTCCCACACAGGCAGATGTGGAGCAAAATGACCTGTAACCTGTGTATTTTATTTGGATTATTATTTTAAGATATAAATCTTCTTCTTCTTTTCCTTTTGACTTTTCCCTTTTCAGGAGTCGCCACCGCGAATCAATCCTCCTCTCTCACACCAACTACCTTCAAATCTTCTCTCATTCCGTCCATAAATCATCTCTTTGGTCTTCCTCTAGACCTCCTGCCTGGCATCTCCAATTCCAGCATCCGTCTACCAATATAGTCCCTATCCCTCCTCTGTACATGACCCAACCATCTCAGTCTGGCTTCTCTGACCATCTCCCCAAAACATCTAACATGTGCTGTCCCCCTGATGGACTCATTCCTGATCCTCTCCATCCTCGTCACTCCCAAAGAGAACCTCAACATCTTCATCTCTGCTCCCTCCATCTCTGCCTCCTGTCTTTTGTTCAGTGCCACTGTCTCCAAACCATACAGCATCTCTGGTCTCACCACTGTTTTGTAAACCTTTCCTTTCAATCTAGATGATAATCTTCTATCACAAAGAACCCCTGAAACTTTTCTCCACCCATTCCAACTTGCTTGAACCTGTTTCTTAACCTCTTTTCCACACTCTCTGTTGCTCTGGACTGTTGACCTTAAGTACCTGAAATCCTCCATCTTCTTGATCTCCACTCCCTGCATCCTCACCGTTCCACCCGGGTTCCTCTCTTTCACACACATATATTCTGTCTTGCTGCGACAAACCTTCATTCCTCTCCTTTCTAGAGCAAACCTCCACCTCTCAAGATTTTCCTCAACCTGTTCCCTGCTCTCACTGCAGATCACATTATCATCTGCAAACATCATGGTCCAATTTTAAGATATGAAATACTGTTCAAATACTCCATTCCAAGTGAAAACCCTGAAACAGTCCTTAAAATACTTGCTTTGGTAAAAGTAGAGAGGCTTTCTCAACTTAATATAGATAATATTCGTATATTGATCTTGGCATTTTTTATGTGGTTTTATTACCGTCTATCCGTGTAGGGTAAAAAAACACTATGCATTACACCGCATTATCTTTATGAGCATTCCAGCAAAGATGATTTCAAGTACGAGCGTGAGTAAAGTTGTTGGATAAATGTCAAAAACAGTACAAAGTTAAAAACTCTGTTAAAGCAGTAACAAGTATATTGGCGCGTAACCTTAGAATAGAACTGTTTAGAGGTCATGCGGCACCAGCTACTCGGCACCATCATTTCAATGCATTGACTCGCACTACATATTCTACATGTGTCGTAAATATAAGAAAATTGTTGGGGATCCATCAGCCTGTGGAATCTTCAGTCTTCGATTCATCCAAAAATAAGTGCGATGTAATTTTTTTTCTTTTTTACAATATCTTGCTGATATCATCAATCCTATCCTTTTCTGATCATACAAGATGTCACAGAATTGACTGCTAATATAATGCATGGTAATCAGTATCCCAACACTGGACCAGCAAAGGCTGTGAAACGGATAAATATCTGTGGGGGTCAAAAAAAAAAAAGGGGGGGGGCTACGGTACGTCCTCTATCTAGTTTTAATAAAGAAAGGTTATTACAAAGGAATATCTTCACCGCTCTCCAAAGCTGGCGACTGGCCTGTCTCGCTCTCCCTGCTCTGCGGAGACGGTAATATTCGCTAATTCCGGACAGACTGCGAGGATGGAAGCCGGCAGGAGGTGACACGAGAGAGTGCAGATAATGAAGATAATTATTTATATATTTTGCGCCGTGCCCTTTCACTAGTTATTCACACCGTCGCCTCCGGCCCCATCGTGCTTGTTGATGAGAGTTTCATGTAAGTGTGAGGAAAAGGCATGTCTGCCGTCACTCCGAGTGCAGCTGGCGTCGGAGGACCAGACAGAGACGGAGGAGTCAAATCCACCCTAGCCGGTTCACGCGGGCAGCGTCTCCATCGTCCGAAAGCACGGCCAAAACGCAGATCCCTCGTTTTTTTTTTTTGGCTTCCTCTGTTTAAGAGAGTAATATGTCTCCATCTCTGTCTGTGCAATTATAATGGAGTAGGTCTCAGTACGCTGCCTGAGGAAATTGCCTTATAGTCCCCGTGCCCCTCTTCTATATGTGGACACACACTTACAAACAGACCACACACACACACCCACACACACACACACACACACACACACACACACAATCACACATACACTCTCTTATGGCAGTGGCCTCAGTGACACTACTTAAATATTGATGACCCGATTCTCTGTCATTAATAATAGCTGTAGGACTGATTACTGTGCACGGCGCTGTGTGTCTGTGTGGATGTGTATGACAGTGTGTTTGCACGAGTGTGAATACACACATGGAAGGGTGCCTACTCACGATGTGTGTGAGCCAACTATTTGTTCTGCCTGTCACTGGCATATTATTCCACGAATCCCTCCAAAAAGGGATGACTGTAAATTGTATTGCTTTGCTTAAATTCAATAATACGACGCTAAATAACAGTAAGTTTGTTCAAGGTTAACACATAGAAATACATCTGCTGTCATTTTATGCGCATTTGTTCTCGTGAGCGTAAGAAAAAAAAGGGGGGGGGCGTGGGTGTACGGATAATACGAGCAGGCATGCACATGCACATATATATTAAAAGAAAAAAAATTAAACATGGATAAGCAACACATATACAGATGCAAAAAGACACGAAGATACAAGGAAAAAAAAAAAATCCCCACACAGACGGGCACTCACTTAGCTAAGCCATGCATGAGGTGTGCGAGATGCAGCTGGCTTAAGCTAGCTTAGTCGTACGTCGTAGACGAAACACGCATGCACTGGGGCCAGCGGAAAGCACGAGTACGCATCGGTATCCAGTGGGTTGTAATGGAGATCTTTGCATCTCCCTGCTAAGAATAGTAATGAAAGAGAAAAGGAAGGGAGGCTGCGGGCGGAGGGAGGAGTGTGAAATGATGAGCCGTGTGTCCTTTAGGAATGATGAGTCAGCAAATTACTACCGCACGTGGTCAATGGAAAGAAATCTAGCATGAGATGTGCCAAACAAAAAAAAAATCATGCATACACTTGATTACATCTGAAAATTGAATTAACGAATTATGATATGGTTACTTTTAAAAAACATTTTGAGTTTGTGTTTGAAAATGACTGAGCAAAATATTCTGTCTTCATACAAGGATACATCTTATACCCATATACTGCACTACAGTGGATATAATAATATAATAGTAATAATACTAATCTGACTTGATGGCCTTTTTAAAGAGACCTGTCCCAAAACATAAAGTGTTCATATATCAGTGAATCTATATATCTATCTATATCTGTCTATCTATATATTTATATAAATGATTTTTTTTTATTTTTTAAATGGGCAATTGGCCCGCAGTGTGCTGTAGTTGTGTACAAAGAGCCCACTAAATTTTCCATTTCCCTGATGAATTACATTGAGCTGAGTTGCGACAGCAAGAGGAGAGAGAGAGAACCGGAGAAAGGGAAAAAGCCAATGTGTATGTCTTAACACGCTCATGCAGTTCTAAGAAAAGGGGGATTGTACTGCTTACACAGGGGAAAGGAAGCCGGCTTCCTCTGTTTATTTATTATTTTTTTCATTACAAGACAAATGATCATGTTCTCCAAAGATGATTTAAATATTTTTCGCCATTTTTCAAATTGACCGGCGATACTTTCTAATCTTTGTCTAATTGTACAAGCAGCTTATTTCCATAATGATTAAAATGACGATTAGTTTATAATAAGCAAATCCCTGCTTCCTACATGAAAGGGAGACTGTAGGGAGAAAAAAAAAAACAGAATTGCGCTTTTAGCCTCTCAAACATTTCCTTAAGAAAACAATCAAGGGCACCAGAAAACAAGGTACTGGTGATACTCATAGAATTGGTTGAAATCCTATTATTTTTCTCGATGCAGCTGTGTTATGGTCATGTGATGGCTTTGGCTGCCTTGTGAGATACAATGGAAAAGCAGAAGCTCGAACAATTAGCAGGATGTTCTCCTTTGACCCATCCATGCTGTGCTCTCGGTGGCGATGGGATCAAATGAAAAAACAGATCCACCCAAGGCTGAGATAGAGTAGCATCGGAGGAGCGTATGTGAGAAGAAAGCATCACTTCACACCGATGCTCAGTGGCTCGTGGACTTGAGAGCGCACGGCGCCAATCTTCCAGGACAAGATCCAGTCATGTTACAATGGCAGCCATCCAAGAAAAAAGTATCAGGTTTTGAGAGCTGCACCGCACTGGGCTCTAACATGATCCACAGCAACTGGATTCAAAACACCTCCAGCTCTCCTTGAACATCTGGCTGCACAACTGGACCGGCCCCACCCTGAGAGCTTGAGCGAGGACACACAGTCCTGACACAGAAGGACCCTATTTTGCTCTGTTTCTGCGACAACATAGCAGCTCCTCTCAGGCATCGGTATGGTTTCGATGTAAAGGGACATGGCGGAGTACATGAACAGGGCCCGGAAAAAAATTGGCAGTAATGTCATTTGAGTCAAAGACCATCTACAAATCAATACAGTACTTGCCTGAGACAGCAAGAACTGAAAGGCCAATCTGTGCGGTGCCTTTATTCACTGCGAGAAAGCTTACGACTCATGGCAGACATTGATACTGGAGTGTTTAGCACTGTCCATCAACAGCGCACTAAACGGCTTAAACAAGAACTAAATAGGGCTGTGGATTACAACTTTGGAGGCCAAGACACAGCAAACTGGATAGGTCCCATCAAGTATGGCTTGTGATAAGGTGACGTTTTATTCCTGTCGCTCCTCTGCTCAGGCCCGGGGGCCCCTCGGAGTGGCTCCGGATAACGATTCCGAAGTGGAGCAGCCAAGCGTCGCCTCCTCTACACGGATGATACCAGGCTCCAGTAAGCTGGCCACAGGAGGAGATAGGGGTGATGGATATCAAGAGAGGGAAAGACCTCCTGATATTAGCCCGTGTCCACCGCCCTGTGAATGTACATGAAGCAGAATGAGGGAAGCTGGGGGGACTGTTGACTTGAAAGTCAACGCCCCATCAACGGCGACAAATATACAGAAAACATGAAGAAGGCGTCAGTGGAGGTTCTCGGTCATCCAGGTGAAATCTTGTGGTGGCAACTGGACTTCAATAACCTCACTTAAAGACGTTTCACCCCTCATCCCAGAGGCTTCTTCGGTTCTACTGACCTGTGGGGAGTTTCCAAATATAACCGCCGGGGTTTTTGGGCGGGTCCGGGTAACCGTGGCTGATCGGCAGATTCACGATCAACTCTTCCATTTCCATGACGAGCCGCAATAACCTAGACCCGCCCACAGCCCTGGCAGTTACCGTACTTTCTGGACCAGAAGCCGCTACTTTTTTTCTCTGAAAACTGCGGCTTCAACGATGATGCAGTTAATTTATGGATTTTTTGGGGGGGGCTAACTAGCTTCAGGCCGCCAAGGGACACCGAGGAAGTGTGTGACGAAGTAATTCTGAGGCTGTTCAACTCTGACACTGCAAAAGACGATTTTAATGGTTGTAGTGCGCGGGAGGAAGACGAAGATAGCGATATCGTTATTTTTAGCCGCTGCGGCTAAAACTCAGGTGCGCTCAATAGTCTGGAAAGGACGGTATATTTGGAAACTCCTCACTGGTCATCAGAACTGAAGAAGCCTCTCGGACGAGGGGTGAAATATCTTCAAGTGAAGATATTCAAGTCCAGTTGGCACGAAAGAAGAATTAAGAAGGTGCCCCAAAAAAAGATGAGCTGCTCATGCTCAGTGAATACCTCAGGCACGCCGAACAATGAGGCAGAACATGATGGCGTTGAATGCCTGCACGGTACGCCCCACTGACAGCTAGACAAAGTGGCTGATATCAAGAAATCTCACCAGTAGCTGGTAAAAGCTGGACGAAAAGACAGCAAAGTAGGAGTGACCATGGCAAGAAAAAAAAAAAAAAAAAAAGCACAGCCACTTAGCACATGGGCCATAGAGGCGGGTGTTGATCGCACCAGGCAGAAACCCAGGTGCAGGCAGTGCAAAGATTCCCCTGAGAGAGTTCAGTACACAGTAACAGGGTGTGAGATGAAGGTGGGAAAAGTGTGCCCGGAATCACATACAGAAACAAATCCGACCGAATACGGGCTGGAAGTCCCGAGGACCTGCGGATCTTCCAGAACCAAGCGGGAAAAAACGGTGACGGCTGACCAACCGGACAGCCTGTCGATCGTATCGATGACGGAGGACGACGCCGGCGACGAACAATCCCGGGTGACGGAAAGAAGAAACACGAGAAGCTTGAAAAATGTCCGAGTCTACGGGGGAAGCTATTGTCCCCATTGGCCCATTGACGAAATGCGTCCTTATGATACGGACGGAGGCGGCACGGCAGGAAACAGGAAGTGGAAATAGTGACACCCGCCCAAACCGTTTAGCTGCCCTACCTCCTTTTAGGCTGTCGTGATTCCTCGCTCCCCCTCTGACTCACATTCTTCTTACAATCCAGCCTTCACCCAAAGTTTAGTTTTTCTTCAGCCAACAATGACCTCATTGTCATCTCAGGGCTCTTTTGGCCCTTGTGATTGTTACCCCGGCGACACCTGATGGAAATCTTGTTACTGCTGCGCTAATGTCTACTTTAGATGCGCGGGACACTTCGGACAGCCAGGATTTTTAATTGGCTTTCTCGATTAATATTTCATCGGTTTAAGTACACCTCATCACCTTTCCCTTCCCCGACTGTGACCCCCACGGCTGGTGCGTCGGACGAGGAATATAGATGGGCAAAAATCATTTCCGCTGCGATCCGCCGTAACGTTCCGGGGTGTGTTTTTTTTTTGTTGTTGTTGAAATTATTATGATGGCGAGGAGTACATCATAGCAACAGTTTTGTGCGAAGCGGTTCATTTTTGAAGCGGCTTTGGTGAGGGAATTTGTGGATTAAAGAGCCTGTTGTTATTGGAGCATTCAAAAAAGCTCTGGAGAGCCAATATGTCAGTGAAAATGAATGCACTAATAAATATGTAAGAGTCACAGCCTCCTGAACAGATATTTAAAAGGTGAGCTGTTCAGTGTGTGTGGAAACTACCGCAAATATGATTAGTTACTCTTGCGATGGGAAACCTTGTCGTACTCGCTGTGTGTAACTCTAAAGAATTACAGGTGTTTTTGCTCCAAATGTAATGGATTGAGCATTAACAATGTCCCTGATTATATAGTGATGGGATTCGTGTTTGTGTCAGTGATCATCACACCTTGGTCGTACGTTGACCAGTGGGGCGACACAAATCTGAGAATTTATTGGTTTGCGGGATGTTTTTTTTTTTTTTTTTTCGTGAGCGTTCTGCAAGGGAAAAAATTCCCCCCCCCATTATTTTGGGGTCAACAACCCCGACCAAATTT
>CAAKHD010013614.1:131141-147721 GCA_901007705.1 Fistularia tabacaria | reverse complement strand
GCTGTAGGTGGGAGCTAAAGGATGAGGTCCAATTGACAAGAGAAGCAAAACGTGTGTATGTGTGTGTGTGTGTGTGTGTGTGTGTGTGTGTGTGTGTATGTGTGTGTGTGTGTGTGTGTGTCGGTCGCAGGAGCCAGAGCGTCCAACCTCCGGCTGCCTGCTCTTGCAACAAGCAAATTTGGGGGGGATAAGAGAGATGATCGCGTCACTCACAGCGGGAGAATGGGCAAACCCACCGCTCCCTCCGTTAACTCTTTACCTCTCAGAGAGGGGCGGACGCCTCCTGCCTCCTTCCTTCTGCCCCCGCCCTCTTCTCTCCACTCCCCCTCTTTTTTTTTTTTTCTTGCCCTCGCAATCACAGCTAATGAGTTATTACGTGGTTATTACACATAGCAGAGCGACTACCGGCCATCACAGTATAAACAGTCGGAATAATATCACGGCAGACGCACACACACGCACACGGGAATACGCTCTGATGTTGTGATAGTGAATGATACACGGTGTTATTATTATAATTATGATCTTTAAGACCTCAGGATCAGAGGTGTTTATTGTTCCACGCACTGTAAGGGAATGTGTTTTTCGGTGCAATGAAAATTATTACTATGAACAGCCAGATTGTGCAATAAGGTGTTAGTAACATAGCAAGGATGTGATGCATTAAATAGATAACAGCAAAAAAAAGATACAGCGGTAATGTAAACTTTGCAATTAATAAGCACAGATCCAGTTCATCAACGTGTTAAGGCGTGCATATTATGGCTATACTGTGTGTTGTGTGTGGGTTCATGGTTTTTTTTTTTCTAGTTATGCAGAAAAAGGTGATTTCATGGTTATCAGGCATAAAATATCACACACAACGTGTGATCTCCACCCTGAGCATTCCAGACCTGGAAGCTTCAGGTTCCTTCTGGTCCTCAGGAGGATCTGCAGCAGTCCGGGTGAGGATCGTCCCCCGAGTCACGGCTGATGCCATGCACTCTGCTCTGGGTCGCTCCTTAAAAAAACGTGGAAACATACAAATGTGGCCTGATCCGTGAACGTGAGCTCGGCCTCCTGGTGCCCGACGTCTCACGTGGGCCGCGAATCCTAAAGTTTCAGCTGTGGCGACACATAAGCGATGATAAAGTCCATCCTCGTAGGGGTCACGCAAAGATAATCAGCGGGGTGACGTTTTCCTGATGTTTTTTTGTTTTTAGTCACCAGTACAAAGTATCCGTTCAGATGGAACGATAAAGATTTTTTTTAATAAAACTGCAGCGTTTTGGATTGAAGACGGCTGGATCGCTTGGTAACAAAAGGTACAGGATCAGGGAAGTAAATACCTCATTTTGTGTTCTATTGAATGTGAAGTACAAAACAAAGGAAGACTTGTATGAAAAAAGAAAGCGAAATTTAATGCAAACAGTTGAAGATGGATGATTTAAAGGATAAATAAAACAGGAATTGTAGCAAGAGTTAATATTTATACTCCCTGAGGGATCGCTGTAGATGTACTGGTGCATACATCCAAAGTAAAAAAGAAGATAATAATAATCCCTGCCCACTCCCCAATGCGTGTGATGCCTTTTCTCTGCTAATTTGACGTGAGCGGTTAAATGTTCAGTTAAAGAAAAGAGAAAAGAAAGGAAAGCGGCTCTCCAGCATGGCGCCATGTTTGGTCCAGATCAAAGGTGGTTCACGGGGAGAAGACTTACTACCACCGTAATGAGTTTTTTTTTTTCCCCCTCCACCACTCCTCTCTTTTCGAGTGTCTGTGCAGATCGGGACTTTGCTTGGATGCCCCGTTTTAAAGACCCCGTCAAGAGGAGACACACATGCATTCAAAGAAGAAGAAGAAGAAGAAGAAGAAGAAGAAGAAAAAGAATGCGGGACTTTTACTCTCGTCGCAGAACAAGCACTCACATACTCGGACTTAAGAAGTGGCTAATTCTACCCGGATACAAATCTCGACCATTATGCAGTTGGAGGGCAACATCCACCCCCACCCTACTCGTCTCTGCCTCACACGCATAGGTATGCCCACACACACACACACACGCACACACACACACACACACACACATACACAGACAGACACGCACGAACGCAGGCACGCACGCACACACATGCACGCACACACACACACACACACACACTTTCTGATCACCCTGCCTCTTTCCCCCCGTCTCTAAGAGCACAGAGGTTGGGTCCCTGTCACTTTAACAACATGAAATTACAACCCAAATGGGATGTCGAGGGGGTTAGCAGTGTTTCTAAGAGAACTATGCGAATATATTTCCTCCTATGGACTTGCCCCCATCATGACCTCCCCCAGGAACAAGAAGTAACCCCCCCCCAGCTGATTGGCGTTTTTACAGCGAAATTAAAGCATCTAGGAGCCGGGCGGCGAAGGCAAACGGGCTGGGTGTGTGTGTGGGGGGGGGTGCTTTCCAAAATTAGTGAGCCATCATCGTGACAGAAAGTAGCGGGGACATGGTGTCATCCAGCGACTGTATCGATTAACCCATAAATAGTATATGGCCTCTATAGCGTGGCTCTCCCCAGCTTGCGCTGTAAATGGAAGTTATCCCGGCCGTGCATCAGCCCGGCATTGCTCTGTTTAGATAGTACAACACGCAACAGTGGAAGGAAAAAGAAAGGGAGAAAATGTCTCCGTTTAGTGAAAGGCAAAATCGGGGCCTTCATACTTTTGCTGCTGTGTTTTCCTGATGAAAGAGCGATGTTAAACATGAGATATTTAATTCAAATTAGACTGTCGACGATTGCGCATGAATGCATTTTTCTTCAGGTGATTATTTTCTTCAGACTTTGAAAAATTCTTTTTAACACGCAGGACCTTGTGTGATTCACCCCTTTGTCAGGAAGCTGCGTGCGTGCCATTTCACCGCCCCTGCTCCCCCTCACACCCACTCGCACACACACCTCCGTCTCATCCTGACACCTGGATTATCATAAAAGAGGAACATCTGTCGAGCCGGCATTGATTGCCGTGCAAGTTCGTGCAATCAATCTCAGAGTTACGATTTTAAAAAGCGCCTCTAAATTTCCATTGAAATATTCGGGGCGAAGGGGGGGGAGGCATTTCAATATAGAACCTTCTAGTATTCACTGTGTTCTAGTTATTGTAATTGAGCTCGCCGCAGGAGGCCGGACTGAAGACGTCTCGTGTCTGCGCCAGGTGATGGCCGCCATTGGCGTGAACACCTCGCAAGTCGGCACAGCCCTCCTCTCTTAATACGTCTTATTGTTCCCCCGGCTTCGGCTCCGTACGGGCTAAAGTTAAGGAGGTATTCTGAGAAAAAAGAAAAAATCAGGGAAAATGGTCCCACCGGTAAACGGATTGCTGTTTGTCTCCTCGCACTCTCTGTTGGCTCATGTGTGTATTCATGCGGGTATCTTCATGTGTGGGAGTGGGTGCGAGATGTGTCGCCCCCGCGGAGAAGAGTGATTGCTTTATTCCTGCCTTGTATGTGCTGCGGGGACGAGGGCCGTGTCTCCGGGCAGCTGTATGGATGGCTTGAGGAGGTCTCCATCATTCATAAAGCGAGCTCCTACATGTAGAATTGATCTCGCCGAGAAGCGGGGTGGCAATAGCAGTTCATCAGTCTTGCCCAAACACAAATCACTTGGAGGTGTCCCCCCCCCTACCCCTACCCCCACCCCCGCCCCCCAACCCCGCCCCCACCTCGGGGGAGAGGTGACACCATTGTCAGTGCAGCGGCCCCCTTGGACAAACGGAAGGGGCTGCGCAGGGACTCTCACTTGTACGGCAGCCCCAAAGTGTCCGCTGAAATATTAAGTGGTTTTTTTGGGGGGGGGGGGGGGCTTTCAATCCCATTAATGTGTGGTCTCGGCTGGGAGGCACGATTCTCCAAAAAACTCACCTTGATTCAACAAAATCAAAAACATTTAATTTTTTTGGATTTGACCATAGGAAAAGGAGGGAAGGCTCATTTTTATTTCTATTTCATTCTGATGCTCCTGAATGCTGCATCACAACTCTTTCATAATCACTTCATTTAAAAGAACATTAACAGTGCTTAAAAACGATATTTTTCTTTCCATCCATCCATCCACATCCATCATCTGCCGCTTATCCTGCACTCAGGGTCCCGGGGGGATGCTGGAGCCTATCCCAACTACCATCGGGCGAGCGGCGGGTTCACCCTGGACTGGCTCCAGTCAATCACTGAGCTGCACAATCTATTCTATTCATTCATTCACTCGTTCGTTTACTTATTATCTATACAGCTTATCCTGCAATCAGGGTTGCAGAGCCTCTGCCAGCTCTCATTGGACGAGAAGCGGGCTCAAGGCAACCTGCACCTGTCAAGAACGGTAACTGTCACCTGTATCACATTTGATTTGATTTGATTTTTTGATTTTTATTTTTTTCAATTTTTTTTATTTGATTGACACATGGTCATATATAGAGACAAATATCCATTCACTCAAGCATTCTCAAATCACATAGAGACATACAATCATTCAGTCATTCATTCATTCATGTGTGACCAATTTAGAGTCTCCAATTAACCTTCTGTATATTTGTAGACTGTGGGAGGAAACCGGAGAAGGAATAAGAGATCGAAGGAAACCCATGCAGACATGGGGAGATCATGCAAACACCAAATTGGAAGGCCCCTGCCTTGCAATGGACTGGCGATCGGTCCAAGATGAACCCCACGCTTCTCGCCCAATGACAGCTTGGATAGGCTCTTCAACCGAGTACAGTACAAGTGGTATAGAGAATGAATGAATGGATAAATGAATGCAGGGGAAAACTGTGAGGAAACCACTTCAAACAGCTTACCGGGAGATAAGAAGTGTGTCCTGATAGTTGTGTTGTAGGCAGTAGGTAAGCATCTGATTGCACACTTCATGTATCCATAGCAAATAACAATCAAAGCCTCGGAAAAGACTGTTCTAAAAAAATACTTTTATACCTTGATTAAAGAAATTCTTCTAAAAAAGTACACACAGCTACATTGTATCTTATTCTCTTTTTGTTAAAACATCCCCCCATCCAACCATTCTTCTTCTGCTGCTTATCCAAAGTCGGGTTGCGGGGGCAGCAGCCAGAGCAGGGAGGTTCAGCTCTTCTGGGGGGACCCTAAGGCGCTCCCTGGCCAGCCTAGAGACATAGTCTCTCCAGGGTGTCCTGGGTCTTCCCTGTTGCCTCCTCCCAGATGGACACACATGGAATGCCTCCCCCGGGAGGCGTCCAGGAGGCATCCTGACCAGATGCTAGAGCCGCCTCATATGACTCCTCTCCATGCAGAGGAGCACTGGCTCTACTTCGAGTTCCTCCCAGATGGCCGAACTTCTCACCTTCACTCTAAGGGAGAGTCCGGCCACCCAGCGGAGAAAACTCATTTTGGCCGCTTGTATCTGTGGTCTCGTTCTTTTGGTCACTATCCACGGCTCGTGACCATAGGTGAGTGTCGGAATGTAGATAAACCGGTAAATTGAGAGCTTTGTCTTCTGGCTTAGCTCCCTCTTCACCACAACAGACCGGTATAGAGTCGGGATCACTGCAGACGCTGCACCGATCCGGCTGTAAATCTCCCGTGCCATCCCTCCCTCACTTTTGAACAAGACCCCGAGATACTTAAACTCCTCCACTGGGGGCAGGATCCTTCCCCGACCCCGATTGGGCACCCCACCCGTTCCCAGTTGAGCAGCAAGGTCTTGTATTTGGAGCTGCTGATCCTCATCCCGCCTGCTTCATATACTGTTGCGAACTGCTTCAGTGAGAGCTGGAGATCATGGCCTGATGAAGCCAACAGAACCACATCATCAGCAAAAAGCAGAGACTCGATCCTGTGGCCACCAAACCAGATCCCCTCGACACCCTGGCTGTGCCTAGAAATTCTGTCCATAAAAATTATGAACAGAATCAGTGACAAAGGGCAGCCCTTGCGGATTCCAACTCTCACCGGAAACGGGTCCAGCTTACAACCGGCAATGCGGAGCAAGCTCAGACACCGGTCATACAGGGACAGAACAGGCCGTATAACGGGGTTCGGTACCTCATTTTCCGGAGCACCCCCAACATGATTGCCTGCGGAACACGGTCAATTGCCTTCTCCAGATCAAGAAAACATATGTAGACTGGTTGGCTCCTGGACAACCCTGCTTAGGGTATAGAGCTGGTCCACTGTTGCACGAACACGACAAAAACCACACTGCTCTTCCTGGATCCGAGGTACAATGACCCGGCAGACCTCCTCTCAGACCTCGCACCGCTGAATAGACCTTTCCAGGGAGGCTAAGGAGTGTGATCCCCCTATAGTTATGGGCACACCCTCTCATCCCCCTTTTTAAAAAGTGGGATCACCGCCCCGGTCTGCCAGTCCAGGGGCACTGTCCCCAACGTCCACGCAATGCTGCAGAGGCGTGTCAGCCCGGAAAGCCCTACAACATCCAGGATGGACCCAGGGCGGACCTCATCCACCCCTGGGGCCCGACTACTGCTTCAGCAACTTCAGCCCCAGAAATAGGCGGGTCTTTGCCAGAGTCCCCCGGCTCTGGAAAGCACGGAAGCATGGAAGCACGGAACATGGCCCATTCGGACCCAATGTCCCCTGCCTCCCTCGGAACGTGTTTGTAGCTAAGCCGTAGGTGGGAGTTGAAACTCCTTCTGACAGGGGACTCTGCCAGACGTTCCCGGCAGACCCAACACGAGGGTACCGGCTGACCGGCATCCTCCCCCACTACCCGAGTGTCCAGGACGTGCGGCAGCAAGTCTGACGACACAACCACAAGGTCCATTAAAGAACTATGGCGTAAGGTGTGTTGGTGCCAAGTGCACATATGGACACCTTGATGCCTGAACATGGTGTTTGTAATGGCCAATCCATAACGAGCACAGAAGTCCAATAACAAAACACCGCTCGGGTTCAGATCAGGGGGGCCGTTCCTCCCAATCACGCCCTTCCAAGTCACACTGTCATTGCCCATGTCAGCGTTGAAGCCTCCCAGTAGAACGAGGGAGTCCCCAGAAGGAGTGCTCTCTAGGGATGAATGGGCCCCCCTAGGGACCCCGAGAAGTGGGTAAACAGAACTGCTGTTGGGTGCATAGCCTCAGACAACAGTCAGAACCCGTCCACCCACCTGAAGGCGGAGGGAGGCAAACCTCTCATCCACCAGGTTGAAACCAAATGTACAGGAGCTGAGTCGGGGGGCAAAGAATATGCCCACCCCTGCCCTGCGCCTCTCACCGGGGGCAACTCCCGAGTAAAATAGAGTTCAGCCCCTCTCAAGAGGCCTGGTTCCAGACCCCATGTTGTGCGTCGAGGTGAGACCGACTATATCTATTTGGAATCTCTCAGCTTCGCGCACCAGCTCAGGCTCCCTCCCCGTCAGAGAGGGGACGTTCCATGTTCCAAGAGCCGATGGTCGAACTGCCAAGGTTTCCCTGCTCCTGCCACCGCCCGGTTCGCACTGCATCCGACCCCCTTGGCCGGTCCTGTGGGTGGTGAGCCCAGGGGAGGAGGGACCCATGTCGCCCCTTCGGGCCGTGCCTGGCTGAGCCCCATGGGTGCAGGCCCTGTTGCCAGGCGCTCACCATCGAGGGGCTCACCGTCCCTGGGCCTGGCTGCAGGGGGGGGCCCCGGTGACCCGCGTCCGGGCAGGGGAAAACTGGGTTTGATGCTGTTGTTCCTCATGAGGGTACTTCCGAGACCCCTTCATTTTGTTAAAACAGTCATTTTTAACTCTCATGACTGAAGTCAGAGCCCCCCCCCAAAATCGGGAGCTACAACTCCTGGTCCTACTATCTACTAACTGACATTGAAAATGTGGTGGACGAAGTCAAACAGGTTTTATAAAGGATGCATAATTAAAGCTACCTTTACTCCCCGAGTTTAATATATGCATCTCTGACTATTAATAACCGCGGTCACTCATTTGTATGAATCAGCTTCATGTGGAGTCATTTTCCTCCTGTAAAGCTAATTGGCGAGATGAAGCCCTTGCCTTTGGCCTTGGGTTGCGCTTCGTACCTGTCTTCCTCCTCCCTCTTCCCTTCTCCTCCCTCCTCCTCCCACTGCCCCTCCTCTCATTGCACGGACGTTTGTCATTGATCTTCATTCTAGAATAATCTCTTATCATTTCTCATTGCGAGCCTGAAGAGAAACCTTTTTTTTCCCGTATCCCAATTCATTAGCCCTGTCACCTTCCACCCGCGCTTAAAAATAGAACGACTCGGGCGAAAGGTGACCGCGTCTACGAAGGCCCGGAGTAACGTCTTTAAAAATTTGTCCACGTTAAACACTCGTGATTTTTCTTCCAGTTTCCGCCGCGCCTTTCCCCCTCCTCGTCCAACTCGTGCCCTGAAGCATGAGCCGAATAAAGCTATATCGTCGAGTTTCCCACCAAGCGTCTCCATTCCGATGCATCAGCACTTGCAACGGACAAATCAGAAGTATATAAGGTCTTCTTAACATTTCCCAGCGCCCCCCCTTCCCCCCCCTACTCTGTTCCCCAGACAGTTGTGGCACCAGTGGTCACTGGAGGCATCATGAAAAAATAAAAACTTATCACGATGACACAAAAAGTATTCATATTTTTCCACGGATCTGTGTTATACGTATATTTTCTGTAAGATTCCAGTCATTTTTAACATTTTCTTCAGTAAAAGTTGTTCAATTCACGCATTTTCCAAGCGAGCCGAGCCTCACCACTTGACCATAAACTCACACACAGGGCCCCGTGGCACACGGTTTATTCAGATTTTCAGATTGTCACCAAAATACACCCAATAATGTGTGCACAAAGATGTATTATATAATTATATACACTATGACTTTCTGTAGTCTGTGTAATACCTTTCACGAAAATGTGCGACGGAATTATTCTCACTGATCGGACAATAAACAGCGGAAAAAAGTCACAGGGTGAAACAGGCAGTACTGTGTCGCACCTGAAGGAGGCGTAAGTGAGCTGGCAGGTGTTCGTTTCTGCCATCCTTACATAAGCAATATAGTATAAAGGAGATACAATTTAAAAAAAAAAAAAGTGACTTTTTTTTTTACAAAGTAACAGAGCTTTGAATATAAGCAACGCTAAGACCAGATATTGTAAAATAAAGTAAAAAAAGTTACCTTAAGTGACTCATTCTCTTCTTTTTCTGGTTCTCCCCTTGATGGGTAACATGTATTAAAGCACCGGAAGACAAAATTATAGTTACAACAACAAGTTGCATCAGAATTTGAATCGTGTCATGCACCACACCATACTTTTATTTTATTGCAATGAATGTGTTTAGAACACGTGAAGCGTGCATGGCAAATTTGCTCTATCTGTTCTTTCTGGGCCAAATATGTTCCTCTGAATATTTGTGTTTGTGTGTGTGTTTGTGAGTGAGTGTGTGAGTCAGTGAGAGAGAAGAATGCTGATGGGGTATGAAAGATCACCAGCAGTCAATATGCATGCTTCCATTTGAATGGGGAATAAAATACTCTTTTGAGTTCTTACAATTGTAAATCTGTAACCAGTCATGAAGCTAATTGCTCGCCACTGGTTGGCACATAGAGACATTTTTTTTATGATGTTGTGGTGAATAATTAGGATGGATCTGATGAGGTGCCTCCTTGGGGCGGTCGGCTGATGACTCTGCGGCGTTTCAATTAGCGCACCTCTGATCGCGGAGGCAGAACTGGACGATTGATCGAGTCGCTCCCTTCTTTTTCTTTCCCCCGCCTCATCGCCCTAAAAGACCTTCTTGAAATATTCAGGTGGATTATGAATGTTACCCCCCCCCTCCCCCCCACCTTTTTCTATTTATACCCACTTTATTGACAGGATCGCATTTACACCGAGTCAAGGTGAGGGATTTAACTTGGGTCACTTCAGAATACAACTCTCTGGAATATTTTGAAAAAAAACGAAAAAAAAACATAATGAGCACTTTTATAATCCGTCTATCTATCTATCTATCTATCTATCTATCTATCTATCTATCTATCTATCTATCTATCTATCTATCTATCTATCTATCTATCTATCTATCTATCTATCTATCTATCTATCTATCTATCTATCTATCTATCTATCTATGGAAAATATAAATAAATCTGTTATTCAAAATATGATTTTAATACATTTCCGGATCTGCGGTTTCACCGGGTGACTAATAACGGTGTAGAAGATTGTTAGACGAATTGTAAGCTCCGTCTGCTCCTCTGATGTCACGTCAATCTGCTCAGCTGCCAGCTTGTGTTTGAGAGAGCCTTGATTCCTCTCTTTCCTCTCCCCTCTCAGGCGGGTAACATAAAAGGGAGGATGTATATGATGGACGGGCGGCTTTTTAAAGAGAGGCGTCACAGGGTGTTGGATGGGAGGGATCCGAATCAGGATGGCTGTGATGTGACGAGACAGACAGGAACATCCTTCTCCGTGTGTCAAGATGTCAAGTGAATGGTGGGGGGGTGGGGGGTAGGAGTCTTAGCAAAGTAGACAGTATCATCACTCTCCGGAGTGAGGCGAGGATTCCCGGGGGAGCGGAGCGGCGGAAGGACAGTGGTGCAGAGCGGGCTCTCGAGTTTGCCGTGTCGGCCCCCCGACTTTATCGTGTCAGGTCGTGTTTTTTTTCTTTCTCTTTCTTCGTTATCTCGCCCTCTTGCATAATCTTTGATCCCTTGGAGAAGTTGAGGCCCTTTTGTGTTACGCGTAGATACCGGTGGTGCGTAACCATTGGTAACTCTTCCAGATATGGTGTAGTAATAGGTGAGTAACACGGCACGAATTTCACTTCATCACTGACAAGAGATACCGCTTGCAACCATGTGGAGTCTTCCTTTGTCCCAAAGGGATCACAACATGCAGCACAACCTTTGCTCTGGCGTCCGAGGAGCCCTCGTGTTTTGTTTGTGCTTTTCAACGCAAGTCGGGACCACCATAGCTTTAGTCACTTCGATAACCTAGAAAACCCTACACTCATACGCATATATCCAGAAACCGAACTAGACTGTAGGAAAATGAAAGGGAGGATATAAATACAGTACCGAAAAGTGACAAAAATGAAAAAAAAACTATCAAAATGACAGAGCGGACGTAAAAAATACACACGGCATCCGATGAGCGTGTGCTGCTCTCACATACAACTTTGTCCGGGGTTCTTGGATTTTATTATGTAGTGCTGCTTCGACTCGAAATATCTTTTTTAAATTGTTTTTGGGTGACAGCCGTAGAGACGAAATGCCGCAAGTCGAGGACGATGCAGGTTGAGGACCCCCTGTACGACATAAGAATGAGAGAGTGAATGTTTGCATGTCTCTATATGTGGCTCTGTGATTGCCTGGCGACTGGTCCAAGATTAATCCCGCGTCTAAACCAATCACAGCTGGGATAGGCTCCGGCGAACCTTTTACGAACCGTAGAGCAGAATAAGCTGTTTAGATAATGAATGAATGAATGGAATAGAATGTATGGACCTGTGATTGACTGACGACTGGTCCAGGGTGAAGCCCCACCTGTCGCCAAATAGTACAGGCTCCAACGTCTATGTTGCCCTGAGCGCTGCGGCTTAGATAGTGAATGAAGCAACAAATATATTTCAAGGTTTGATCACAAGAGCCATTTTATTGCATTCACATTTTGCCATACCTTTGTACGCCACTGATTTTACTTAAAAACTTTCAGTAACATTCTATTCTATTCTATTCTATTGTACTTTACTTCCATCTGTGTCTCAACTGCAGCGACTTTCAGGTGACTCAAACAAAGTCTAAATATAAATCAACAACCTATTAATCAGTGTATATATTCGATACATATATGATTTATTATAGTGATACTTTATATATGATGTGATTTAATTTGATGTCATTTTTTACCCCATTTAGATAAATAAATTAAAAACTACCAGCATAAATTTTCACCTTGTGCACCTTTCTTCCTGTCGCGCTGTATGATAATTAGCTTTTGACCCCCCAGAGGGGAGGGGGAGGCCAGGCTCTCAGAGGCGTTGAGATTGAAAAGTAGGCAGACTTGTAACAATTGATTCGTCATAGAAATTCCTCATTCCTTTTGAAATCTTCGGGGCAGCGCCACCAATTCGTTTACATCGGTGGATATTGCGACTGTCTCGCTCAGGAAGTCAACGTCTCTTCGAATCTGCTCCATTTGCCCGTTCCGGAGCATGCGCCATATGTGGATAACCACGACAAGATGGTGATGGGCAGTAATTCCCTTGCCCATAGGCCGAGTGAAGTGAGTGATCAGAATTCATATTAGCATCTTTACACCCTGACGGCAGCCTGTCACTCCAGGTGCCAAGTGGTCTCCTCGGACCACAGCCACCACCACCACCCACACCGCCCCCTCGCAGGGAGGAAGCATCTCTTTCTGTCCGCAGGAAGGAGCTGTAGTGAGGATCTGACACGCAGAACTGATGTTTAACCAGAGTCAGACAAGATGAGAGCTGTTTGGAGAATCTGTTAGGACACCAAGAGCTGCCCATTTAATGCGTGTGGTGTGATGACAATCTAGCCCCTGGTCTTTTCACGCCGCCCGTACTGAGAAAATGCAGATTTTTTTTTCCCTCCATAATTTCACAAGATGAATGGCCCTTTCGCGTACTTGTGATGCTTCCTTAACTAAGATTCAGCAGCACAACATCCGCTCCATCTTTCATTCATTTTCCCCATACAGAAGGCATTCCAAATCTGCATTTGGCCATCTTGAATCCCTCCTCGTGCTGGCTACTGTGTAGCCATGGCACTGCTGCAGGACAGGGTTTTTTTTTTTTTTTTTTGCCAAACAGATGGAAAAGCGTCACTGTGTTGCACACATGCGGACACAGTTTCTTCCCCCCGTGTTCATTTCACAGCCCGCATTGACATTCAGTCATTCATTACAAACCGAATTAATGTGCCAGAGTTGCAGTTTCCCCTTAAAAACAGATGTCGCCCAAACATCTAATTAAGCAACACACAAAATCGCTGCTTCTCGGTCACCCTCAGCCATCTTGTTTACACAATTTAAAAAAAAAAAAAGCTCAGTTGAGCTGTATCCCGTCTGGAGCGGGGCTCGGCGATGACCTCGGCACCCAATAACCTAAATCACTATTCAAATTATTCTCCACAATAATGACATCGGAGCACTCCATTTACGAACATTATTGCTGAGAAATGGCTCGGCCGAGGTGAAGGATGACTCTTATCTTTCGCTGTCAGTCGGGGCATTAGTCATGGTAACGGGTTCCTCAGACCTGTGTTAGAGGTATTCATTGAGCTTCATATTGCAGATTTATCACTGCCTGATGTCAACCAACAATAAGCGTAGACGACTGTGTAAAGGTGTTTGCCTTCAGTACCGTAATTTAAGGTCCGGGTGATGCAGTATGTGGAAGTCACGTGATCTGTGAAATAGTGTCAGTTTACCGCTGTGTAAAAATGTCAGGATTTTTCACCTCGCGCCTCTTAGCTTGGCCGCGGCGCGCCTGGCTTTTTTGACGTTTACATCTACATCGGCTCGGGCTCGGGAGTAAACTCGAGGAAAAAAAAAAAAAACTTTTCCTTTCCACAAAACAGGACAGAAGAACTGAAGTGTATTGCTCTTTTTTTTTTCTTTTTTTTTCCTCTTCCAAGAAGCCAAACTCAATTTATGTCAAACAAGGTTTAAAGGACCTTGGGATTAAAGCTATAAACTGGCTGCTGTCAGACCTGAAGCCCTGCTAACAATTTAGTGCCAAACTGGCGTTGTTCAATATCATTTCATATTATATCATGTCAGGACTCGGTGACAGCTACACATCAGGCCAGTCACAGCTGGTTTGCCCTGAAGTACTCCTCCGATGTCTGCTCCAATCGAAGCTGACTCTGCTTTGCTGTGATCTAAAATGGGAAATCTATTCGGAGCGCTCTGAGGGGGAGCACGTCCGGCTTTTGGTAACGAACGCTAACAGGTCGATTAGGTAATGAGAGGAGATATTTGGGTGGGCGGGTGCAGAGTTGGGAGACCTGCACTGTAATAGGCCTGCCAGCAGCCTTCAGCAAGTCCATTATAACAGTTACAGACAGCGTGAATGGAGAAGACACCTGTGCAGCTACAAACTAGCAACCGCCGCAAAGTCAACAGCGTTGCATTTGTGCCGGGAAAATGTTTATGATGCTAATTAAGCTTTTTGCCTCATGCAGGGGTCAAAGGTCAGAATCTGACATGCGCATCGGAAAGCACTGCCGATGCGCCTTCTTCTCTCTTTGAAAAGCGGGTTCGAGTGGGTACTCTATTCCCTGCACATGCAAGTACACACACGCACACACGCGTGGACCGACACACTGAAAAGACAAATTTATGCTCCCAGCAGCTTCTCCACCTTTTATTTATGCTGTTGTGTAATGAGCATGAGGAAGAGCGTGTACCAGCCAGACTTCCAACAGCAGATCACAAGGCAATCAAATGTCTAACACCACATGATTTTTATTTATTTATTTATTTATTTATTTTTTCGCAAACATCACTTTTCAAAATCCCATTAAAGCACAGATCCCCCCAGGACGCGTCTCCCATTCATCTCTGTCCTATACGCAAGCTATTGTAAATATTAGGGTATTTGCGGTGCCATTAATTCCGATTTGTTATTCATATCTGAAACTGCATGTTGCATTGTAGAGAGCAATCACATATATGCATGTATATATATTCTCGCATATACTCTTTATATGTCAACAGGAGAGCTCATATTTCATGTAATAATGTGACAATAATCTGCTTGTTGTTTCAATGTAGGCCCTCATGTAGAACGCTGCTGTATTCAAATGCTTAAATTTGAATGTATGTTTACACACCAGCCTGTACGCGTTTACAAAATGATTTCTTTTCTCCTTAATATCATCGACTCTGCGAACAATAAAGCTTCTTCATGCAACAAAAATCAGCTCAGAAATTCAGCAGCCCACATTTAATGAACAGTGGACCGATTCACTCGTCACTCCGTGAAAGCACTCTGGTTGTTCTTTCCTTAGGGGGATAGAAATCTCATTTTTGTGTGATAGCTGCATATACTCCAAATGCAAATCTTGATTCGCTGAGTGACGCGGGGGCGGAACTGACAAACACTATCATTAGTGTTTATTATTTTTTTTACCTTGATGATGCGATAAGGTAATCTCCAAAAATGACAATTACAAGACAACACACGCACACTAAAAAAATTGCCCATACATCAAGTTTCACGCTCGCAGACTTCACTCTCTCCGACCAAAACGTTAAGTTAATAATGTTACGTTTAAATTTCACGAAGGACGTGCTTGAAATTGTCTCTTTGCCCACAGGATGGTTGGAGCTCCTACTTGAAGAAATGACAATAAAGGTCACATAATTGAGCTATTATTTACTTTTAATTTTATCGTCTGAGGGTTAGTCAAAGCTAAAAAAAATATGGCGGTTCATCAGCGAAGAATGGACCTTTCACATTGTCACGGGAAACTGGCAATTAGATTCCGTTGCTTGTGTGGAAAATGTTGATCCGTTTCAATTTTGAACTTTTAATGAAAGTCTATGCACAGCACAAATCGCAATATACCCGGTAAACAAAAGTTTCACTCTCAGGTGTGCAAACACAAAATAAATGTTTTTCTCAGTTGCGATATTAATCGTAGCTCTCCGACGTTTCCTTTTTTTTTTTCTCGGGCTTCCAGGATGTGCGGCGATCAGTGAAAGCTGCGTACTGAAGGCACAAATCTGGGTCTTTTGCTTCATTAAACTGTAAGTCACTGTGTGTGTGTGTGTGTGTGTGTGTGTGTGTGTGTGTTTGTGTGTATCCGTTGCCGGGTGCAAGTCTCACCAATTAAAACCTTTTGAGCAGAGAAGGAGAGGGGATGTGGGTGAGCGCGGTAGAAGAAGGACAATGGGACAATTTGTACGATCAGAGGAGAGAACGCGCAGGGAGGGAGGGTGAAACCTCCACGTGTTTGATGGTGATTGGAGACATCACTTACACAAACAGTGAAGCGGAGGATGACAACATCTTCTGCATGACGAGTGTGTTTGTGAAGGCTGTCCTCACACAACGAGATGGCACTTCGAATCACCCTCAAGCACACGCATGCACGCACACAAATGCATCTAAACACACATGCCCGCACAAAGAGATTTCACTTCACATTTTCGAGCCCGATGTCCAAGTATGCAGCGACTCCAGGGGCGGGGAGGAGAGTCGGGGGGTCACATTGCAAGAGGAATGGATATGCCTTGATTTTCAGGCAGTCCGTTGAGCTGCGAGAAATAAACACAGGTGAAATACGGATTCATCCATAGGACAAAACATTGGAAAGCGTACATCTCACCCCGCTTCTCTCTCTCTCTCTCTCTCTCTCTCTCTCTCTCTCTCCCTCCAACTTCACTTGTCTTTCCAGCCCGAGAGTAAATGGCTTTGACAACTCACTGGTCTATAGCCGTTACACAGCACTAGCCTTTCATTTGCCTCTCCTATTCGGATAATGTGATTTTACACCCTGGAAGTGGAGGCTCTTGCACGTGCGGGATCGGAGGGGGGGGGGGGGGGGGGGGGTAATTTTCAATTGAGATGGTTACTATTGCTGCAATGTTGGTTTTATAAGATCTTC
>CAAKHD010013614.1:87699-102795 GCA_901007705.1 Fistularia tabacaria | reverse complement strand
CAGCTGGGGAACCCAAGAATAGGCGGGCCATCAGGGGGGGGTGCCGGGCAGTATACTGGGACCCCCCCCCCACCCCACCCCACACCCCACACCCCACATCCTGCAGAAACCCCCTCCTGCCCTGTACAGCAGGCTGCAGGCTCTGGACATGGATGGATTTTGAGATCTGGACCTCCCCCCGAATTGAAGACCTCGGAACGTTTGGTTACGTAACGTGAACAGGCGTTTGCCCTCCCTGGGTGCATCTCCATCTCCCTCGTCTTTTAGGTTCTGACGTAGGTTTTGATTGGAAAAGCAAAAAAATCCAATTAAAAGAAAAAAAATTAAGCAAAGGCAGGCGAACAAGATCAAGCTGGAAATATTATCAAAGATATTCATTTATTTAAAAGGAAGGCAGATAATACAAATCAAACCAAATGTTTTTTTTTCCTTTTTTTATCACATTAACATTTTCATGAGTCATTAACAGCAGAAACGATTCCCCTCGAAGGGGAAAAAAAAAGAAAATCCATTGGCCGCTGTGTTTGGCCCACGATCCTCTCGTGGGTTTAATGACATAAATAGTTTTGACATTGGGAGCTTCCGTGTGTGTGTGTGTGTGTGTGTGTGTGTGTGTGTGGTATGTGTATGTGTATGTGTGTGTGTGTGTGTGTGTGTGTGTGTGTGTGTGTGTGTGTATGTGTGTGTGGTATGTGTATGTGTGTGTGTGTGGTTTGTGTGTGTGTGTGTGCGCGTGTGGAGTAAATACTGTACAGTGCAAAGCGAAGTAAACAATATACATCACATCTGATCATTTCATATCAAAGGACTCTGATGTTCAAAGATTGATCGATACATTAACAGTGGACTTCACGCAGAACCCCCAGCCCGGCCTCCCCACCCCCGAGCCTCAGGGTATTTCACATTTAATTGCCTCCCGACGGAATTCTGACTGCCGCCCTCGCATTTGTTTTTCGTTTCTTTCTGCCTCCGTCCATGGGCTCCTCTCAGCTGCTCTTGCCTCCGTGTATCTGCCCCCTGCCCTCCTTCCCTCTGTCCCTCTGAGCCTCAGGGGTCTCGGGGTCCCCCCTCCGATCACCCGCCGCGGCCCGGATGGTTCTGAACCGGTCCGCCTGCGCGCCCTGGGGCCCGCGGGACCTCGCCTCCGCCCCCGGGGGTGAGCTGAGGGAGCCGAGGGAGCGCACCGCAGCCAGGCCGCGCTCCCTCTTGGACAGTTGGCGCGGCGTGGTGGTGGTGCCAAGCACTTCCGGGTGCTCCGTGTCTCTGATCACCTCGCACAGGTAACGGGCCAAGTCCTGGCTGGAGAAGGACAGGGTTCTCTGGGAGCGCCGGAAGGTCAGCGGCGACGGCAGGGTCTGTGTCTCCGAGGGGGGGACGGCCAGACGCAGGGCTATGACGGTGCTGCCATTCTCGTGGGACAGCCCCTTGGTGTTGGCGTCCTCCTGTGGGAGCTTGGCGTGCGGGTAGGAGGTGATGCTCTGCGGGTAGCTGTAGCGGAGAGACTGCGCCGGGCTGGGCTGGAGGGAGCGCTGCAGCTCCACCATGTTGAAGGCGTTCTACCGTGAAAAAACCCCAATCAGGTGGAGATAAGCAGAAGAAGAAAAAGAGAAATCAGGGAGAGAAATACAGTGGGAGACGATGACTCTCCCCCTCCCTCCCCGTCCTTCCTCCTCCTCCTCCTCCTCCTCTTCCCACATTTAATCTTTTTAGGAATTTAAAAGCGAATGAAAAACAACGCCCCCTCATGACACCCATCCGTGCTGGGAGCCGCGGAGTACAGCTAGCGTCTCCGCCAGCGAGTAAGCGGTCTTCCTCGGGCTGAGAAGAAGATCCAGCTCATGGAGGAGGGAAGCCGCTGTTGTTCGTTAGCTGACGGCGCGGCCCCTGCCTCCATCCACAGGAGGAGGGGCCTCAACAGCCACCGCTCTGCACTCGCTCCTTTTCATTTAAGTGACTGAAGAGTTGAGGGTCTACGGGGCTGGGGACCGGGGGGGGGGGGTCCACGGTTGAAAAAGCACCCTCCGTCATCTAGCATTTGCCGGTTCACTTTCTGTCCCCTTCCCCCAACTCCTCCAACCCGGCCTATTTTCAACATATACAGGAAGTAAACGGTCCCCACATATATACACTGGAGTACATTCACGCACAAGCTCACACACAGCAACTGGATGGGACACTTTGGCAGACAGGAGGGGCCAGGAATCTAACCGCAAACCTTCTGACTGAACGGGCGCCCGCTCTACCAACCCCAAGCCACAGTAAGTATACACACACTCACACATACACGCACTCTCACACACTCACGCATAGGGTTCGTATTAGGATTTGTTACGCTGGTGGGCTCTGCGACTTTAGTGGTGTGTTTATGTGTGTACGATATTCGATTCAATTCCAAAAGTAAATAAAAAGCCAGTTAGTGAGACGAAGCGAAATGCTAAATGAATTGAAAAATACCGATGCTGATTCCAAAAATTCTCTCCGTCTCCTTGGGTCGGTGTTAAATAGGAATGTAGTTTGGGCGCTGAAAGAAAACAGTGTGAAAAAAAAACCAAAAACCTAACAGGAGCAGCCAGCGGTGAATTATTGAATGTAAAGTTTAATCTGTCATCTTGTGAAAAATTAAACACTGCGCGTATTTAAAAGGCGTAGAGCGCAAGACAATATATTTGAACCTACTATTGAATTACAAACACGTTTTCCTGTTGTTCCAGGTGAGACATTCATCGTTTTAACAAATGGAAAAATTGAAGCATAAAACTCATCTTGTGTTGAATTACATCGTGTGTCCTCGGAAAAGTATAAACTCACCCATGATTTATGCCAGTACTGCGATTAATTCATTGATTCGTTCATTCATGCGTTCATTCATATCCCTAATTCTGCACTCAGGATGGCGGGGCGCTGCAGCCTATTCCAGCTGTCATTGGGCGAGAGACAGGGTTCATCCACGTATATATACATATGTGTATACATACATGTACGAATATATATATATACATACAACCATTCATGGGCTGTGCAATGGTTGGTGATTTCCCCTCACAGCAAGAAGGACCCTGGTTTCTTGAATGTTCTCCCAGTGTCCGGGTTCTCTGGTTCCCTCCCACGATCCAAAAACACACAGAAGGTTAAGTGCAGAATGCTAACCCGGGCGTTGCCCAGGCGTATGAGTGAGAGAGTGAATGATTGTACGTCTCTGTATGTGGTCTGTGATCGACCTGCGGCATTTGTGTGATCGATCTCTCATCCACACACATATCGAGACATACGTCTGGGAAATTAGGGGTCTCCGATGAGCCTGCTGCACGTCTTTGGGCTGTGCGGGAAACTGGAGAAAACCCACAAGAATTGGGGAGAACATGCAAACTCTACACAGGAATGCGTCCCCCTGGAATCAAACCAGGGACCCTCTTGCTATGAGGTGGAAGCGCCAACCACTGCCCCACCCCTCCAAGTTAGACGCTGCTTTTTTTTTAATCCAAGCCCTTTCGGGGACTCTCTAAACCCGGTTCCCCGGGACAACAGAGCCAACAAGTCCCTCCTCAAACGTTCAATATTGCTCGAGGCAGATAAAAACTGACCTGTTCCAAGTGATGGTCTGCGCGAGTAACAGCCCGATCAGTCTTAAACACATTAACAAGCTTCTACGCTTACAGCCTGCTCTTGGAATTGCATCACACCTGCATCTACTGCCCGCCCGGCTTAACAGCCGCCTCCTTGGCGGTGTGGATATGAAAGGGGAGGAGAAGGTGCAAATAAGTCATTCAAGTCATTCTGTCGACTGTGACAGCGACAGCAAAAATAAGAGAGACGATGCTGTCGCCGAGCGAGGAGGGAAACAGCAACACTGACAGAATAAGAAGACAGATTGACTAGGTTGTTGTTGCCATGTACACAATTCTTAAATTAACTCGAGGCTGCACCAGTTTTGGGGTCATGGCAGGCAGAAGGCACGTCCCGGGGGCTGCTCTTGTTGTCTGATATCACAAACAGGGCGTACTGGGAACTGAGCAAACCTCTTATATTTGTGTCTCACACTGGTTTGTCTGGGAGTTCACCTGTTAGTGTATGCTTGTGTGTCTGCCAGCTGACTGAATGTGTGTGTAAAGCCAGTCAAGAAGTCAGCCTTTTTTTTTGCCCCTTTCATTCAGCCAGAGTGCAGAAAAAGCGGAAAAGAACCTGCAAATTCTTGAATTTGGCAGATTGAACACCAGTGCATATGTGTGTGTGTGTGTGTGTGTGTGTGTGTGTGTGTGTGTGTCTGTGTTTTTTTTTTTTTTTTTTCTCATCTCACATACCTGATCCTGCTCCCCTCCGCCCTCCTCGTCGTAGTTGAGCACATTTTCTCGGATATCCTCCCACTCGCCGTGGTGCGCCGACACGTGGTACACGCCTTCTTTTAAGCCCTTGTGCCTCCTCCAGCAGGAGTACAGAAACAAGCCCAGCATCAACACTGAGGGGGGGTGCCAAAGAGCAGGTTAACTCAACAGGAGCCCCCTTGCACAGTTAAAATGAGATTATTTGCAACACACACAGGCTGTTTCAGGCTGCAGATGAAGTATACAACAGAAGCCCCCCAAAAATTCTCAAAACACAAAGTCTGGTGAAATCCCCTCTGGAAACTTTATAAATTTGTTATAATGCCATTATGAAGCCGTTATAACACCCCGCTCGCGTTTGTATTAACAGGTAATTCATTCAGATAACATTTAGAGGTGCACAGAGAGGCCCGGCGGCTGTGGTGGATGTGTCGTCAGGAGCAGAGCCTCCACCCTTCCACCTCTCTGCTTTGATGCCGCCCATCTTATCAAGCGCCGCAGTTCCTTGGAAACCCATTAGCTGAACCTCGTACTCCTCCCAGCTTAAACTCAAAGCCTCGGCGGCCGGGTGGAGCGCAGGGAGCCGGGCGGGAAAAGGTCCTGAAGCACGCACATCAATCACTGCTATTGTGCGCTAAATTATACAACACGTCGGGGCTGACCTTTCAAGTCAATTAATCTCCACCAATATTTTTTTCTCTGCCACCCTCTACCCTTTTTTCCCCTCCCTCACAATCTGCTTTTTTCACATTTACCACTTTGATGCTTGCTTTTAAACCTCTCTCTTTTTTACTTTTTTCCTCTGCCATTTTATTTGGTTTCCCCTCCAACAATTATTAGCCGATATTATTTTTCCGGCCCTTCCTGCCTCCCCCCAGCCCTCCGCCCCAGCTGCTTTTATCTCCAGCACTAGACTGGATCTATTTTAACTGGAGCAACGGCTGAACATGGGTTTCAGTGGAAACTGTCGGTCGGGAAAATGCCAGGTAATCATATTTGTCAGCATTTTTTTTAAGTATTACGGAAGTATTGAGGAAGAACAATGTACATGTGGCCCCTGCGGGGTCGCAGTAACGGTCAGTTGTTCGTAAACAAAGATGGCTTTAAGAAATAAGATCAAATGTCTTCCAAAAGGAGAAGGCCATCTTCATTAAAATCATCATTCATTCCCTGCCTGGGACATCTTCTTGACCTTAGATGCTTTCTACATTGCTCACATCGAAAAAAGAAGCTCCCACCGCTGCCCCTCGGCTCGCCGGCCCGCCTCTATGTTTGGAGCTCCTGGCAGAACCTCGCTGGTAATGCCGGAATCTTAATAAGGGCCGGCGCCTGCGAGAGCCGAGCCCGGGACGCAGCCAGAGCCGAGAACCATCCTTTGACCACGAGTGAAGCCTGTAAACACGTGCACACAAATACCGCCGGTAGGGCGCGTGCAGTTGCGTGCAGCCGCATTCCAGCGCGATCGATAACACTCACGGCGGACATACAAACATGGCAGCTGTTCATCAATCCATAAAGCCACGGCCTCTGCGGCCCCCCAACCGTTAGCGGCGTATTATGATGTTAGCCTGGACCGCTCTGTGCATTATGGATGAGAGCTGAGAAAAACACAACCTCAACGGCTTCATCAAAACGCTTAATCCTTTTTTCGCCGGCGCCCCGACCCAAGGCTAATGAGAAGAAATAAGCATCGGGATGGGATGAAACATCAGATGGACGATTAGGGAAAATCCAACCGAGGAAGGAGAAGGAAATGAGACAGGTGAGAGATGAGGGAGGGTTCGGAAAATTATTTATTAGCGGGAAAGAGGAGCACAAGGATTTCATGCATAGACCCCATATGAGGTGGGGGGTTTTCCGCTCCTCCAAAAATGCAACATCAGACCCGACGGCGGACTAATGAGGCCTCGTCAGAGATCAGGTCGACAGCAGCCGATGATCTCGCCCCGCCGGTCCGTCCACCACGACCGGTGTAAAGCTCAATAATGGATGACCGATTTTAGCTTTTAATGCACGTCGAGCCGGAATAGGAGGGGTACCCTTCAATTCAGCGCCAAGCTAGCAGCCGGCGTTTTAATGTGCATGTTGATGCAAGTGGTTCCTGGGAGGGTGTGAAGAGGATGGATGGGGGTCATCATTGAACATTTTATTACCAGCTGTTCACTACACTCAACCTTTTTTTTTTTTGATCCAACCAATAAGATTATGACTTATAAGGTAAAAGCTGTCTGGGACGGTAAATAGATACAAAAAAAGAGATTTGAAAATTTGATAAACGTCTGAAAATCTAGATTTATGTTCAAATATGGATGACGTTGCCTCGCAGCCGGCGGTCATCGTCGGGTTGAAAAGTTTGAGTTTGGCGTGTAAACGCATCTCCGGCCCGAGCTCCTCCGGTCGGGCGCCTCCTTTTAGCCGCTGATGCCAGAGCTGCCCTTTTGTTGTCGTTGAATTCATGATCAAATATTGAAGACCGGCTCCGGAGCTGGGAAAATAAGTGATGTCCCCCACACTGGCCCCGCGCCTGGGAGGGGGGTTGTCCAGTCACACATAGATGCAAGGGGGTGCTGTATTGAATTGCTGGAGCATTTTATAAGCCTCTCTCTGACAGAGAGACTCATAAAGTGTGTTGTGGCCCTTCAGAGGCCACTGAGTGTGAGCCGCTTGCACGCGTCAGTTCTCCTATCTCTACGCGGACCGGCGGAGCTCCGCTTCCCTCAGCTGAGATCTCTGAAATTAACTTGAAAGGAAGCGACAGTTTGTCTTGTTTTTAAGCGCTGTGCGTTGGGTTGGGGCTGGGAGGGGGGGGGTTGTCATGCATATTTAAAAAGGTTGGTAGCAGATGTGCTGTGCAGCTAGTTTGCGATTTTGATCGCGCTCGATATGGTGGGGTTTATGACGCCATCAAGCATGCGGTTTCATTAGAGTGTTCACGGGGATGGATCTCCCTCGGCCAGCTCGGCCCCGAGCTTGAATAATTAGTCAATAAATCCATTAGCTGCTAAACAGCACTATTAGTTTTAAGCTATTTATAGATGATTATCTCGATGAACTTGAGTTCTTGAACGCTGCATTCTTTCAGCCTGTCCAGCTTTCCTTTTTCGTTTTTCCGACCCACCGGTTTTTGCATTTTTGTCACTTCAAATCGCATTACGATCCAGTACTTCTGAATCTCGAAATGCAGTCAGATGCAGAATTTATAAAACGTATGTTTAAATTCTCACCTGTCTAGTTTTAGTTTTCAAAAGATAAATATATGAATTTAATATAGTTTTTGTGCATCCATTCACGGGCGGCACAGGTGGTGCAACGGTTTGTGCTTCTGCCTAATAGGACCCTGGTTGGATTCCCCCAGTTTGCACAGTGTCCCCATGTTTGCGTAAGCTTCCTCTGGGTTTTCCGGTTTTCCTGCCACAGTCCCAAAACATGCAAAAGGTGAATTGGAAATTTTGGAAAATCGCCCAGGTGAGTAAATGCGAGACAGAATGGTTGTATTTTTCTATATGCGGATTCGTGATTGACTGGCGATCAGTCCAGAGTGAACCCCGCCTCTCGCCCAATGACAGCTCGGATGGGCTACAGCCCGCCTGCGAATGTGAGTGCAGGATAATTGGTAAATATTGGATGGATGGACATTCATTCATTCATTTATTCATTACACTGATATTCTGTAATCAGGGTCGTGGGGGTTCTAAAGCCAATCGCAGCTGTCATTGGGTGAAAGGTGGGGTTCACTCTGGAGCGGCTGCCTGTCAATCACAGGGCCACAAATAGAGACATACAACTATTCACTCCCTCATTCGCAAAACCAGGCAATTCAGGGTCTCCAATGAACCTAATGCATTTTTATGGACTGCGGGAGGAAACCAGAGAACCTGGAGGAAACCAAGACAGAAGGCAAACCACTGCATCACTATTATTGTGTAATATCTGCTAAAAAAAAGTTACTTTAAGTTGGGTGCTTTCCTGAGAGGATGCAGCTCAGGCTGTTGCCATTGTTGTTCCTCAACAGCTCACTCTTGACTGACATGTCAACTAAATCCTCTGGTGGGCGTGCAGCTGGCGAGTGTGTGAGAACCTGTGCCGATGACAGGAACAACCGAACACAACCACCCTGTCGGAGAGTCTGGGGCGGCCCTGGAAGGAAACTGTCGCCAGTCACAGAAAGGTCAAGGCTCAAATCTGCCAGATTGATGAGAATGACTGATCGCAGCAAGTCACTTCCACAACTTTTCAAATATAAAATCACTTTAAGTTAAACAGAGCTGAAGTTGTTAAATGTCTTGACGCTGCGAACGAAAATACATGGCAGTTACTTTGTGCCTCAGATCGCTCGCTGGAGTCCAAACCATTTGACGATTTTATTGCCACTTATGAATCAATTCAGCGAAAAAACTCCAATTCATGTGTTTGCGTTGCATTATTAGGAACCCGAAAGGATAGCGGAGGAAGATCTGGAGCGAGCGATACAAAGACAAGATGATCGGTAAACAGACTTCCTCAATGCTCTGATGCGACACACCATTTAATACCATCTCCGCCATGGGGAACCATCATCGGTAAGTGCCGACAGGACAGAGTCGTGACTCTGTAAGATGGCCAAGACGACCAGTAACGCAGCGTCCATGCGCTAGATATATAATAAGCGAGTAATATCGATTTTCTTTTTTCAGCGTTTGCTAGGGATGGCTCGGAGCCAGAATGCGAAACGTGGCGTGATGAGGGGTGAATGAGAGGCCGCTCCATACAGGGTTCGAGTGATAACACATGAGAGGAAGAAGGACTTTCTTACCTTGATGGATTTTTATTACTGCACCGCCTTTCATAAATGTTAATCGGATTTTTTTTCCTCCTTATAGCCTTATATTAGAGAAGAACCCAGCGATTTATTGAAGATAAAGTGGAGACAAAATAAAGGATTGCGTTTGGAGGCTCGCTCTATCTCCGGAGATCATAAAGCATACGTGCCCCCACCCAGCCACCCCCGCTCTCAACTTTTCACTCGTGCTCAGATACTGTTGCTAACATGATTTTCATGGCTGCCGTACCATCAAAAGCCTGCTTTACTTTAGATGTTTTTCAGTCTCAGATCTCTATCCGCGACAAGTGTCGAGCTGATCCATCCATTGTGCGGACAACGTTTACGGCGAGAATAAGTGTAGCTGTCACCTTGCAGGCCTTTTCTCTTTTTTCAGAAGACTCTATTTTGATTTATCCACTACCCTGCGGGGAACCTGTCATGAGGATATTTACTTTTGCGCGCAGCATTTTGTAATATATCACAGACGCCATCCTGTTTGTTTTGCAGATGGAAGGAGTTAAAGAGCGGAGTTCGGGGGCTCAAGTGAAGCCTCTGTTCTAATTCTACTGTGCGTCAAATGTCACGATTATTCTTTCGCCTGTGCTGTAACATCGTTATTCCATGTGATGCGGTAGGGAATGAGGGGCCAGTTTCCATTAGCATCCCCCGAAAGAAAGCGCACTTCAACACGACATCATCGGCGCCGTCTCTGCAGTCTACAGGGAATGACAGTGAAATTAAGTCGAAATGGAAAATAACAGTGTGTCGCCTTCCCATGCACAAATAAGCCCGCGCCCGCAGATTGATGGGATGACTTTGCGCAGGAGGTAGATAACTAAGTATAGTGATTTTGTGACTGAATGTGTAAATCCAAAGGTTAGCATGGTGGAAAACTTGAGTGCTATCAATCCTTTGTAAGCAGTGGCAGGCGGATACCACATGGTCGGCTCATATGTGACGTCAGACCATTAGACCCGCGACGTGACAGAAACAGTCCGGTCTTCAGGATGAACGGCGGGTAGCTACTGGTATCCCAGTGCAGGTACAGTCTTTTCAGATGCAATGATAGGGTTTAAAAGAAAAGAAACAAAGCGTGTGGAATGAAGAGTTAAAGCTCTTTGACCGAAAGAACCTGCTCATGAATAAATTATGATGTGATGAGTACATTTTCTCTCCTGTACGGTAATACATGCATTATTCACGGGTTAACATGCTTACACGTACTAAAGTGTACTTTATTGATAACACATGAGAAAATGGTTGGACACCAAAACAATGCTTTATGGATTGGTACATTGCTTAGCTGCTCATTGGCCTTCATTTAGTTTGACTTCATTTCATTTGATCACATTTTTAATCTTTTTTAATAAACACTTGTATTTTTCAAACCCATTCGTTCATTCAACCATTCATTCTTTCATTATCTATGCCACTTGCCACTCTATGCCACGGAAGCGCTAACCACTATCAATGGTACAAAAATCCATCTCAAATGTAAAGATCAGTGAATCAGAAAGCTCAAGCTGAAGCGCCTGAGTCACTCAGTATTCATCAGCGAATTGACATTGCCAGAGAATGACCAATAAGGTGGACTCATCCCGCCTTAGCCTCCCTTAAGTGCAAAATGTGGCACAATAATGAAGAAAAGACAAAAAAAGTAATCACACCAGGGGAAAAAAATGGATGGATGGGAGAAATAAAAGAAGTTGGACAGATAAAAAGCAAGGCTGAGAGTAAAATTGACTTCTGAAGTCAGAGCGTAACATCGGAGGGGGCGTGGGGGTGCGGAGGAGATGAGAAATATAGAAAAACACATAAAGAAACCGTCCAACTCTTGGGGGAGTTTAACTGCTTCCCCGCGAATCACAAATTAAGACGTACAGTGTTTCCTATCCCCGCTACACCTGCCGATGCAGATATTTGGTTCATACCTCCAACGCCCTCTGATGGGAAAATCAGGTGTTTGGCACAGGCGGAGATCAATACTGCGGGCAGGTTGTGTGTGTGTGTGTGTGTGTGTGTGTGTGTGTGAGCGCGAGTGGATGTCGGGGAAACAACCGAGAACATGAGATAAATAAAACAGACCACTTTACAAAAGAATCCAGATATAATTCAAAAGTTACATCAGGAAGTGAAGAGGACACTGAAAAATACAACAAGGATGAAGTACATGAAATATGACAGAGGAAGAGGAAAACATGATGAGACTTGACAAAGGACGACGGCGACGGGTCACCAAAGGTAGAAGAGGACGTAGTCGACATAGCTACCTAGGAAGGCCATGACACAGATGCTGATGGCGAACATGGAGCTGAGGCTGAGGGTGTTGTTGTCCTCGTTGTAGAACATAGCGAGTGTCACCTCGCAGTGCCGGCCCCGGTAGCCCTCGCTGCAGTGGCACGAGTAACGGGACGGGGAGTGAGGCACGCAAGTGCCGTGGCGGCAGGGCCGGCTGGCGCACAGCGTGTAGACGCAGGATTTGCCCGTGGGGCTTTCCTTGGTCATGTGACCCGGGGGGCACCTGTGGAGATGAGGGGAAAGACGACGGGAGGCACTCGTCAGCCGTCTGGTAAAAGCAAAACAAACTTTGATTTCTACTTTTATGAAATCTGAGCTTATCCTGTGAAAAAGAAAGAAATCCCTCCGGAGTCACGCTCAGGTCTGCTTCAAATCTACGCTCATTGAGCGGACGGTGGGCTGCTGGGGATCTTCCGTGGATCAATACCTGAGCTGAATGGACTGTAAATGTGGAAAAAAAGGCAAGAAAAAAAGTCCCAGGGAGCGGAGGCGTCAGTTCCCTCGGAATTCATTCACTCATTCATTCATCTGTACCTGGAGCCATCTCAGCTATGATTGGGCCAGAGGCCAGGTTCACCCAGGACCAGTTCATTACAGGGCATCATATAGAGACATATAACAATTCGCAAGTATTACAGATATAAAACCATTCACTCACTCATTAAAACCTCATATGGAGAAATACCACCATGTACTCACTCACTCACTCAAATATCATATAGAAACACACAACAATCCACTCGCTCATTCACCAGTATAATAGAGACATATAACCATTCACTTGCTCATTCACACATCTGGGGAATGAAACGACTGCATGTTTTTGAAGAACCCATCCTCACTCCCAATGCTTCAAACGGCTGACGAAATGCGAAAGTTCCCTTTGCGTCACATACCGACGCATTTGACAGCCCTGTTTTGTCATTTAACGACAAACCCGGAGCGTCATGTCGACATCAAGATCAGCATCTTTTTCTAAACCTAACCTAAATAAAAGCAGAGTTTGTATTTTCCACACATTTCTGTTGTAAATGACAATTCGCGTTCCTTCGCTGCACCAGAAAATAGGCGGTCCTTCGCTTTAGACACCCCTTTCTCCATTTTATTTCGGCAAACCTGGAGCGTCATGTCCAAATCAACATCTGCAGCTATTCTAAACCTAACCTATATAACAGCAAGTTTGCATATCCACGTATTTTAGGTGTGAATGACAAATCGTGTTCCTCCGCTGACGTTGCACCCGAAAGCAGACGCTTCTCCGGGTGCGTCCAAAAAAGAAGCTCCAGGTTGGTCGAAAAATGTTGAAAAAAGGGTTCCAATGCATCGGTTCTTGACACTAAGGGAACCTTCACATTTCATGAGGCGGTTGAGGCATTGGGAATGAGGATTTTGACCGGTGGGAGGAAACCAGAGAACCTTGTATCAGAATTGAACTACGGACCCTCTTGCTTTGAGATGTTAACACCCCTCCCCTCTGTATACTTGTACAAAATAGATCCCGCATGTCATTCACCCGCTCCCCGCGCTTCTCTCTCGCCTCCTGCCAGAACATGGGGGCGTTTGCGGAGAGCAGATCGAAAGGTTGGCGGATCAGATCCCCAGCTTCGCAGACTGCGTGCCGTAGGGCAAGACACTGAAGCCCTAGTTGCCTGATAGTCTGGCTATTGGCACAAAACTCCCTTTATCTTTCTCCGGAATACGCACAAGCTGCAAAAAAAAACTCACAATGGACGTGCGTTGCAACTGCATTGGTTTCATTGTGTTTAATTTATGATGTGTGTGTGCGTGATTGTTTGTGTGTGTGTGTGTGTGTGTGTGTGTGTGTGTGTGTGTGTGTGTGTGTGTGTGCGTACGCATTTGGTTCCCTTTAATCACTGCTTCTCCTTGTATCCCTGCCTTGTACCCTTCAGATCTTGCTGCAGGGCTTCTAATAAGTATTACAAAAGCGGCGAAATTACCCTAGAATTACAAATTACTGTATCGGCTGTTTTAGGCATGATTTATGTCTTTTTTTACCCATAAATCTGAATATTCTTCGTATGCCATTGAACTTTAGACCATTTGGCCACCATTCCTTTTGCTAGTTTTCAGCCGTTCTCTTTATTTCTAATATTCATTCTACTCATTCTTTCCTCACTCTCACATTATGCGGCCCAGATTATTCACCACGTCTACGCATATTTATTTGGTTTAATTGCTTTTTTAAGCTGTTTTGTTCCACTCCAAATGTGGTATAATAATAAATCACAGGCGTAATTAATGCATTCTACAGTAGGGGGTGGAGATGGAGGGCAGGGATTGGTCGGCCGCGTCGATTTGTGCTTTATGGATCCAGGGAGTCGCCATTGGTGGGATCGACTTGTCAAGGATAAACAGCTCATTTGCAAAACAAGCATTGTTTTGACGCTGTCTTAAAAATATGCAGGGAGCTCTGGGAGAAAACTTGCAAAACTCAGATGAAATAACGACTGTCACCATTTTGAAGGATTAAATGAACGGATTTCAAATTCACAGTAGTCTAGATAGATTCACTTTTGGATTTTACACCGAGTGCTCTTGGGACATGGAGATTTCCTTCCGTGAACTGTCTAACTTTAAACATCTCATCTGCAAACTCGAAATCTACAATTTACATATTCACTCCGAAACCACGCCCACACCCAACCCAAGTTGAGCTCTGCAAAACACCAAGAGGACATCCCTGCATTAATGTGAACCATGCCGGATCAAAGTCTGATAGGGAAAGCTGTTGTTTATCCTTGCGAGGGTGAGTTTGTTTCATGATTTGGGTCCGATAATGAGGAAGCGCAGTTTAATGATAGCGCGATAGAGCTACGTTGGGACTTTGATGTTAGCGGTTCACCAGGGAAGGCCAGATTGTGCCTCTCTCTCTTCTCTCTCTCTCCTCGACTTTGCCGGGAGCCTATACACTTCCACGCAGCCGTTTATTCACCTATATAACCCGGTAATTGCATTCCACGTGACAACCTAGCTTCGCAGAACTTCAACAAAACAGTTTCCCTTGCTGGTAAGTCTTCACAATCAGTATCTAATCCTCTCTGTGCCAACCACCAGCTGTCACCATCCATCCTGGTCCAACCCGACTGCTGAACATTATCTGAAAGAGCGTTTCTCATTGGACGAGCGTCGAGATGCCGAACATGCTGCGCGTGGAAACTGACAGATCTCTTTATTAATTTTACTTGTATTATCAAAATAGTAATTTTTCAAAAGCGTCGCCACCAGGCCAGTTCACCATCACTCAAAGGAAAGAGATCAAAGAGGAATATAATTTAAATCCACATTCAATATATAATTGAGATATGGGTAACATCAGGCCACAAACTCGCACCATCCAATCATAACTGACCGCTTTGACTGAATCATAAAACTTGACACACTTAACCACGACTAATGTAATCATTGTAATTGATATATGTCATCCTGGATGTCATAAAAGGATATAATGGTACTTTCCAGGCAAAACCACTCCCCTTCAAAAAGCCATTCTATGTTTGTCAATCTATTTTCCAATTTGAAGCCACTCTCACGCAAACACGTTACCCTCCCACAGAGGACAGTAACACATACACACACACACACACACACACACACACACACACACACACACACACACACACACACACATACACCGCTGGAGGCACAACAGAATTACTC
>CAAKHD010013614.1:61542-67489 GCA_901007705.1 Fistularia tabacaria | reverse complement strand
CAGAGGGGCGGGGGGGGGGGGGGAAGAGGGGAGAGGGGGGGGGGGGGGGGGGGGGGGGGGCAGCGAGTAACTCACCCTTGAAGCTGTGCACATAGACATCCTTCTCTCCCCCGTGATGGGTGTTATCATTCTGGTCGCCAATGGTGATGGTGAGTGTGCTCGTGGCGGTCAGCGGCGGATTGCCGCTGTCAATCATAATCACTGGTAGAAGAAACACCCTCTGCCTTTCCCTGTCGAATCTCCGTAGGGCAGTGAGCGTGGCAGAGCCATTCCCGTGATCCTGCAGGTGAAAGTCACCCGAGTAGAGGGACGGCAGGGAGATGGAGAAAGGAGGACCATGCTCTGGGGAGTCTCTGTCCACAACATGGAGCAGAACCGAGCTCGCGTTTGGCCGGACAACTTGAGGCACCGGGCTGTTCTCCCACAGCACAGGGCTGTAAGCCGTCTCAAACTCTGGTCTGTTGTCATTCATGTCAAGCAGTGGCAAGTGGACCGTGACGCTGCCAGTCAGCGCCGGAGTACCCTGGTCTGTCGCCATGACAACCAAGTCGTAAGCTGCCACTGTCTCCCTATCCACTGGCTCGGCTACGGTGACCAAACCAGCGGGGCTGACTGCAAAATGGCCGTATGGGTCACTGGAAGGGAGGATGCTGTACAAAACGTCCCCGTTCAGGCCTGAGTCGGAGTCCGAGGCCGTGACTTGGACGACTGTGGTCCCGACGGCTATGTCCTCGGGCAGAGGCGAGAGGAGGTGGGAGTTCGGAAAGAACACCGGCGGGTTGTCGTTATCGTCCTCCACCAGGACAAGGCAGTGGATGACGCTGGAAAACTCGGAGTCTTCCACCATGACTGTGAGATTAAAACGCTGCTCCCCAGGCTTCTCAAAGTCCAGCTTCTTCTTCAGTTTCAGAGTCCCCTTCTGTTCCAGCCTGTGACTCACCATGTAGAACCGCTGCTCCGGGTCCCCGGCCACTACAGAGAACATCACCTGACCATACGTGCCAGCATCCGGGTCGATGGCACTCAGCTCCAGTACGACAGCGTCCACATCGGTGTTCTCGGGCAGGTTGGTACCGCACCTCTCTTCTCGAAACTTCGGTATATGGTCATTGATGTCTGTAAGGATTACAGTGGCGGTGGCTGTTCCCATCATTCCCCCACCGTCTCGGGCCTCCACCACCAGCCAGTGGGTGTCAGCGAACTCCCTGTCCAGACCTTCCGCTGCCACAGATATGGTCCCGGTGCTGGAGTCGATCACGAAAAGGTCTTCGTTGTTTGTGTTTTGCGCATTCTCTGTAATCCGATAGGTGAGGATGGCGTTCTGGCCGACCGCCGCATCGTCCATGTCAACCGCTGTCATTTCCACGACAAATGTTCCGGGAGAGGAGTTCTCCGCTACGCTGCTGAGGCAGTTATCGGGAGCGCACGGGAACGTGGGCGCGTTATCATTGATGTCCCACACGTTGATAATTACATCAGTGAAGCCCGTGAGTCCCTCGCCCTCCTCATCAGTCGCCATGACGACGAAGCGCCACACAGCACGCTCTTCGCGGTTCAGCGTGCGCTGGGCGTACATCTCTCCCGTGATGTCATTGATCACGAAGTGCGACTCTGCCCCTTGGCCGTGGATGGAATATCGTACGGCGCCCTGGTCTGCGTCTTTGTCTGGGTCTGTAGCTGTCACCTGCCAAGATAATGCAAAACATCGGCCTCACGATGCAGGTTCCTCTTATCTCTTTCATGGCCATTACCCTCAAGCCAAACAGACCCCCTATACATTTAGTTTTTAAAGTTTTTAGAAAGCAGTTTCTTTTTTTTTTTTTTCCATGACCACCTCCGAAAGGGAAGGGTTTCAAAATTCTGGCCCCGGAGAAGGTTTTGGGGGCGTGCTTCTAAATTCCTCTTCATAACCTTCTATCAAAGTAAAAATGTAAATAATTGGGCCAATTCAGCGTGTTGAAATGTTGTGATGCAGCCATTGCACAGTCTCACCTGTAGTACGAACACAGGGGACCCATCGAGCTCCTCCGTGACTGACCCGTAGTACTCATTCATGGAGAAGACGGGCGCCTCGTCGTTCTTATTAACCACCGTGACCACCACAGCCGCGTAGTCCTCCCATTTCCCGTCTGAAGCCAGGACCAGGAGCTTGTACCTTTTCTGCTGTTCATAGTCCAGTTGCTGCGCGATAAAGATGGTCCCCACCTCCGGCTCGATGTCAAAAACACCTCCCTTGTTTCCAGACGTGATCTGGTAACGCAGTTTGGCGTTGGCCCCTGCCGCAGGAATCACAGAGAGTCTCAGATTGGACACGTGGAACGAGACTCCTGGGTCTGATAATAAACAGTGATTACCGGGGATGAGAATGAAGTGTATCCGCAGCAAATTGTCGATCCCATTGAATAAGAGCATCCCCGAAAAAAGAAAACATTGCTCTTTCCTCACTTTGAGGGAACCCGCCATCAGCCTGGCAACAACTAAAGTGTGCATCCGCGACGTTTTACACGCCTCATTCCCCAAGAGACCTGAACATTAGCGCTTTATCATGTGTCCTTTCCCCCCCAAGTTTGATTACTTAATTAAATTGAAATTTCCTCACTTGTCTTCTCAGCTTTTAATCCTGTACTAATTTGGGTTTGGGGGGAAAATGGAAAGATGTAAGTAAGAAGTGAAAACAATGCACTTGACAATGACTCCTGGGAGATGGTTTTGAGAGAAGACCTAGTGGTGGTTGTAGAAAAGAAAATATCTCCGGGATCTCTGTGGACACCATCCAATCTAGTAGTTTAATACCGGAATAGATTAGATAATCCCATGGAGTGTAAAATCTTTGCTTTTAATCACCCCGTTGGGTCAAAGTAGTTGCAATCCCATGTAAATACACTAATCTGCACTATTAGCACCACCCTAGCTGGCGAAGTGCTCGCTGCTTCCCCGCAGGGATTTGGCAGGCTTACAGCGGCCAAACCCAGGCTGGAGTTTTAAAACAAGACGGATTGAGTCGGGCTCGTCTGGAACGATGGGGGTTGTTGTAATTCCACAGCTATTCATCATTAGCGCTAAAAACCAAGCCTAAGCTGCCCACCGCAGCCATAAATACTTGATTAACGGACCTAAACATGTCTGATAAAGGGATCTTGGGCGACCACTGCACGGAGGATGAGCAACCGCTTTGCCGCTTAAATCTCGCCCACCTACTGAGTGGGAGCGTGTCACTCTTTTTGGAACATATGTGTTTCAGCGTATTACCGTGCACTCAAGTGAACACTGCTAAATCTAGCTCACAGCACGATTTCGGCAGCATGTTTCAGCTGAGTCCAGGCTACTCCCTGCATATCGCTGCGGATGCAGCTATCCGCTGGAAGACAATGTGATGCAATTATGGAAATCTGTTACGTTTCCGAGATGCTCGCTCGTTTTTTTTTCTTGGTTGTTGTTGTTGATTTCCTTTGACCCCGAGTACAAGCCTGCTGCTGCATCGGGCGTACCTTCATCTTCGTCATTCGCACTAACGGTGACAACGGTCACGCCCAAATCCACGTCCTCGTCCACGCCGACTTCATACAGCCGCTGGGAAAAGACCGGCTTGTTGTCGTTGACGTCGCTGACGAAAACACGCACATACGCCGTGTCTGCAAGAGCGAAGGAATGGGTGAAAACGTTAATCAACGCAGCACAAACACACACACACATACACAGACACACACGTGGACACACACACACACACACACACACACACACACACACACACACACACACACACACACACACACACACACACACAGTTTGAGTGCCTCTTCCTGCCATCTGTGTATTGATTTTGCAGTTCGATGTTGCTGTTTAGCGGGAGGGACATGCTGACATGGAAATAACAGGCGTACTTTGCATCATAAATTACTTAGTTTACCCTTTTTTCGTCAAGAGTTCCGAGTTGACTGTTTCGAAAAACAAGAGGCGCAGCCTTTTACAACAAGAGCTGAATGTAAATAACAGCCTCTCCACCGAACAGGTTGTAAATTTATAAGACGATAAGTCCTTGTGTCTTATCAGTGGCTTCCTCATTATGTTGTTTATTTCTTCCTGCTCACAACAACACCTCGGTGACAATGATATAAAAGGGAGGTGAAAGAATGTGTCTCCTTCCTCAACTCGTTTTTACGTTTTCACTCTTCCTCCCCGGTGCATCCCAGGTGGCGAGGCCAGCGACAGGTAATGTTTGCAGAGAGGGCGAGTCCATCTGGATGCGAGAGATACGCGGCCTGAAACGCGGTTGAGATTGATTGCAAATGCTAAGCAACCATGGTAAACCCTGAGGGGAGAATGCCTTCACAGACCGGCGCAGCACCCTTTACCCCTAATGCCGCTTTCACAAACATTTGCGAAGACCCGCTTCTGCATACAAATGTCATACTGCATCAGTCTTAACACGTAACAATGATTGGGGCTGTTGAATATCGAGCGCCGAAAATTAAAAGTCAACCTGTTAATGAAGAGCGAATACAGAGGACTCCCTCGACTCTTCTCGCATGAACCGAGCTGTCTGGAATATGAGAAAATAAAGATTCACGTTCAAAAATCGATCTTGGGGAGTAAATGAAAGTCATCGAATGTCCCTGAAGTTTGGCGCTTCGGTTGTAATGAAATATTCGAGTTACTGTTAACTTTGATCTGAGAGTGGCCTCAGCTGACCCCGGCATCAATAGGGCCCCCGGAGAACTTTGATTTTCCTCTCTGCCAGACTCTCGGTGGATCAGCAGTTATTCTCACTGCAGCCGGCTTGGCAACGGCAACGTAGCTCATGTTAAAAGTCACAGGAATCACCTCTCGGTCTCACTCTGAAGCGCAGCTTGAATCATGTCGGCACGCCTGCCTTGTGATTGGCCTTTGTTAGCCGGCTGAACGGATGCACCTGAAAGAGTAGCCTGTGAGCTCTTTAACATTCCTTTTGAAATTATTATGGCATTTCTTCATGACATACATTCATGATGCCTTTCATATGCTTGTGACACATTTACGAAGAAAAATACATTATATGGAGTAAAGCAATTGAACTGTTGAAAATATAGAGGTTAAAATGTCAGGTGCCCTTCGGAGTGGGACAAATATTTTGAAAAACATTGTCTGTCCAGGTTATTCATCAACAGGGCAGCTGGTTCACTTGGCTGCTCAACAACATTCCTCTATTCAAGCCAGGATTAATAAACAGCAGCCTACACTCAGGACTCCCTCTGAGAAATAAGCCGAGCGCTCACCCCGCTGGTGAATTATAGAAATGATTGCATTGTGAAAAAAATTCAAAATCTGAAACCTGAGTTGGGCTGTTTGTTCTTGCCCGGTCGAGCTGATTCTTGGCCGTCCTCCGACTGGACCTCCAGCAAGTACGAGCTCCGGGCCTCGCGATCGAACACGGCTTCCGTGTAGATGATCCCTGAGCTGGGATCTATCCGGAACAGGCGGTGGTCTCCGCTGCTGTCACTCAGCAGGGAATAGGTGATCTGTGGGGATGAGGTGAATTAGAAATAAAGCGATGGCTCTTCTTCAAACAAAAACCTGACTGAGCTCAGGAATGTAAGCCTTTGAAATATCTTTCTTCCCATTGAGCCGAAGAGCCGCCGACCGTCACCGTCAAGTCAGGCTGACTTGCCGCACTGACACACTTCAATACACAAGCTCCAAAAATACAAAAGCTTTCACGCTGGAGAGACTGCGTTGATGCTACAAACGCTCCTCCTGGCGTGACATCGATGGTTTGGAGAGGAAAGCTAGCCAGAAGCCACAGGAGTGGAGGCTTCTTTGAATGTCTTAATATGCAGGGGTTATCTGAATTCGGCGCATCTGTTCTCGGCACACACCTCTCCATTAAGACCCAAGTCTTTGTCGTTGGCGGACACTTGAAGTACTGAGGTCCCGACAAGGGCTCCCTCTGTGACAGAGGCTTCGTAGATGG
>CAAKHD010013614.1:54042-56542 GCA_901007705.1 Fistularia tabacaria | reverse complement strand
TTCAACAGCGGTGCTCCGGTTTCCCCCGTCTGTTGCTATGATGTCTCTTGTTATGTAAGCCGTCTGTTGTAAAGAGCGATACACCAGTTATCTTTTCTTTATATATTGAATGGAACAAATAAGTGATCCTCGTTGTAAAATTGTAATCTTCTTCCAAGTGTCATCCGAGCTGATACTGGCAGCATCATCAGTGATAAGACTCACCAGATATACATAAAGATACATAGAAATCCTCACATGAATGCCAGAAAAATGAGAAATGACAACTTCCAAAGGCACGTGGGAGGGTTTTGTTCATTCAGATGCCAAGTGCAGCATTTTTACCATCTATCGCATGTCAAACTCATGAATGTGGCCTTGAATCACCAATGTAATTAAAAAAACCAGAAGTACGAATAAAAAATGTTATTCCACTGGTGTAAGCTTGTTTCGGATTTTTTATTTGTTTTGGTTTTCGGTTGATCAGTCAGACACGTAGTAGGAAGACAATACCGCAGTGAGGTCATTTTCACTCCATTTTGTCACCTAATAGTTCATGCATAACATTCAAACAAACCAAGCGGAGGCGAAAAAAAATCACACCACTTCTATTATTAGAATTACAAAATAGTATTTCAAAACAAAGTTTGAAATGTCCAACGCTGCAAGATTCATATCTCTGAAAATGTATCTTACAAGAATTTGCGTATTTGGTAATTGCAAGAAAATGAACCGATGGCGCATAAAACACAGTTATCGTTTGTTACAAATGGCAGTGCATTTAGCCCGCACAATAGCAGCAGGCCGTTACAAATGGGAGCTGACGCCGCGGTGAGGGATGGATGTGTCACGGGAGGTTTGAAATAGAATAACTTTGTATATTGGCTGGTCGACCGTAGTTCTACCCCGTGTTTCTGCACAGACCTGAAAATATGAGGCCCTCGGAGGAAAGCATTGCGGAGAATGACAGAACCTTGTGCACAAGTTTAAAAAAGAAATATACGAGTGAGCTGTAAGTGGGGTTAGACAAAAGCTCATTCCTATTATTCTATAATTGTAATTGTGAAGGTTAAGCCACTGGATTTGACTGAGAAACTAACTGCCTTTCATGAGAATGAAGAATGAAAGCTGAGAATTGGCTTAAGAGGTCATAAGACTGTTTGATGGTGTTTATCTAAATTAGATCGCCATTCCAGTCACAATAGGAAATTAAAAAATAAAAACATACTCAAACAAAAAAGTAAAAGCGCCTTTCTTTGCCCCAAAGCAAATTTAATATTTTCCCAACAGACAATGCCAGTCACAGTTATAGCAATTTTGTTAATAATAAATAGAAAAAAAACGGCAGAAATACAATTTGTAAGGCAACTCGCTGTGTTCGTGTGGCGGCTGTGTTACTCGATCAATTCAAATCACGGGCCCCGCGAATCTATTATTCCTGCAGACAGATAAAAAGAGATCTCACTTAACTTCAGAATTACATTTTCTATTCCTCCGACAAACCAATTCATATTTGTGAGCTCTTCGAAGCCAGAGACCGTGGAACAAGGATTGTAATCTGGGAGGTCCAGCGTGCGCAAAGCACCTGAAGCTTTTAAAAGGAATTAATGACCAACTTTTGGCTCCTTTGTTGAATTTGACCGCAGCTTGAAATTAATTTCGCTGCTAATGGTATCAGTTTGGGACCAGAAAATATCTGGAATATATTCCGCTTGCGGTCAACACTGTGACTGTCACCTTCCATTCAGTCTTTTTTTTTTTTTTTCTTCTCAACCTGTAGCTGGGAACTGGGATTGAATATTATTTTAGGAATAAACACTGTGAGGGTCAGAAGGGTCTGTCTCATTTTACTCCCATGATGCACCAGGGACTGCTTAGCAGTGACAATGTGTCCTCTGTGCTGGTTCCTCTCAATTAACAACAGTGCAGGGAAAAAAAAGACCAAACCTTAGACATTTAACATTTAATGAGATGCTTTTATAATAAGAGTTACGGCACAGAGATCGTGGGATGATTCGTGTTTCTTTTGAAACCCTTCTGAAATATGCAGCAGCTTTGTTCAGTGAGGTTTTGGGCTCAAGACTTTCAATTTTGCACGAAGGCAGTGGAAAAATTACCACATACTTTTAACACCCGTGCACTAAATAATGCACATCCTCGGAGTGCAATAGCACGTTCCCGGCCAAAGAACACATGTACATCTGAATAACGAAGAGGAAGAAAATCATGGGGGAATTCAAAAAAATTACCCAAAAATCTTTTTAGCAGGATCATACGGATTAGCTTGTGAGATTTTCCATTGAAACTGACATAATGTCCAATAATAATTCTTCTCTTCTCTTCTCTTCTCTTCTCTTCTCTTCTCTTCTCTTCTCTTCTCTTCTCTTCTCTTCTCTTCTCTTCTCTTCTCTTCTCTTCTCTTCTCTTCTCTTCTCTTCTCTTCTCTTCTCTTCTCTTCTCTTCTCTTCTTTTCTTTTCTTTTCCCTTCCCGCCTTCCCTCTTCCCCCCTTCCCCTCTTCTT
>CAAKHD010013614.1:10387-54022 GCA_901007705.1 Fistularia tabacaria | reverse complement strand
GTTTGAATAAACAGATTGTTAAAACTCTTCTCTTCTCTTCTCTTCTCTTCTCTTCTCTTCTCTTCTCTTCTCTTCTCTTCTCTTCTCTTCTCTTCTCTTCTCTTCTCTTCTCTTCTCTTCTCTTCTCTTCTCTTCCCTTCTCTCCTCTTCTCTTCTCTTCTCTTCTCCTCTATTCTCTTCTATTCTATTCTATGATATTCTATTCTATTATGGCTCTGCGATTGCCGGGTGACCAGTCCAGGATGCACCATTCCTCTTGCCCAATGGCAGGGTCCCTCCACAGCAGGGGTGCTCACACTTTTTCAGCATGCGAGCTACTTATAAAGTGACCAAGTCAAAATGATCTTCCGGGTAGATCAAAAAAGCGAGGGCTTAATATTGGAGGTAACTCGCTGATAAGCTTGTTAGTTTTGCTGCACTCAGCGCCATTGTTTGCGCATGCGCGGTGACCTAACTGTCGGAAAAATTCAGTTGTCATCTAACTGGCTGCCCTGTACATCAATCAAGTGATGGGCTGGATGATAGGCTGACGTCTATTTTCTTAATGTCATGCGATCTACCAATACTACCTTTGCGATCGACTAGTAGATCGCGATCGATGTATTGAGCAACCCTGTAGGGCTGACACCATTCTCCAAGACCCTAAGTAGGATACGCGGTAGATAATGGATGGATAATGATAATGGATGTATTTATCATGTTATGTTATGACATACGTTTTTAGATTATTTTTTCAATTACATGATGTCCTGTAATATTGATATGATAAGATTATATCTGTGCTTTTTCAGAGAAAACAGCTCTGGATTTTTGAAGTAGTTCAGAGCCTCCGAAAAAATATGCCAAATATTAACTTAAAAAGTTACTTCTCCTTCACTGCAGCCATATTGTTCATGTAAATGAAGCGCTGTGGTTCTGAAAACTCACTCTTGGGAACCTGAGCTGTTAAAACCTATTATGATCTATTATACATACAGCCCACTGTGAGCACAAGTGACATGCGGTTGATTTGTTAAGTTTGTTTTGACAGAGCCACAGGCTGCTGTGTGATAAAGACCACGGGTATTTGTGTGTGTGTGTGTATACAGGCTAATGAAGAGGCTGATAACCACCAGCGACAGACCTGTGATATGGGCTGGTTGACAAAGACCCATCCGGTGACAGCATTGACTCGCAAGTACTCGGGCTTCTCCAGGGACATGGAGTAAGCGATCGCCGCATTGGTGCCAAAGTCATCATCGTGAGCCGCCACGCGCAGGAAGCTGGTCCCCACCAGAGTGTCCTCTCTCAAAAAATCTGCAGGGGACACAAATAATGTATGTGCACTGGCTCGGGTCAGACAAGAGACGTGCACAAAGCTGCAGGCAAACTCTACAAAGCTACTCTGAACATGCTTTAAATGTAGACTCCATGTAATAATAATTACATTTTTCCGTTAGAACTGCAAATTATTTAGCAGGAAAGGGGGTTTGCATCGTGTTTATGTGACATCCGAGCCAAATAAGTGGGAAGGGGTTATAGAGTGGACAGTAGCTGTTCCCCTTTAAACACTACAATCAGTTGTACGCATGAGAAAATGATGAAAGCTTGAAAAAAAGGAAAAGGAAATGGTCATTTTCGAAGAGAGGAGAGCCGGAACAGGATTAGGATTTGTCACACAATAGTGATGATAGTATTGACTGGATAGTAAGTTATCAGCACCAGTCACTGGCCTTCCAAATTAACATGAAATTAATTTCTTTTTCTTTTTCCCAACCAGCTTTCCTCCACTGTTTGCTCTTGTGTGTTTCTGAGCCCTTCAAATTACCCGCTGTAATTAAGACTCACATTCGTAGCGCAGATTCTCAAACTTGGGGCTGTTGTCGTTCAGGTCCAGGATTTGAACGGTGAGTTGACAGATGCCGATGAGCGGCTCCTCGGCCCAGTCGGTGGCTGTCACCGTGAGCGAATACTCCCTCTGGCGCTCCCGGTCGAAGCGCCTGGCAGTCACAATCGCCCCTGGAAACACACATCGTCACACTGAACGCTCAACCTCGCTGACCAAAAATGCATAAATATGGACATATCAGGCCGTCAGTGCAGAAACCCCTTCAACTACCGACCACTGTTTATGCCATTAGCTGTTTTGTCATCCGTTGCAAAAATAAGTAAACAAGTACAATTATAAATCTAATCTGAGTCAATCAAGCTCCTTTTGGCCTTCATCAGACAGGAGAGGACAAAAATTAACATGTTTATTCATAGAAATATAATTCCTCGTGTGGGGAATTTAGTGAAGCTTTTCCTTTACCATTTCATTTGAAATTTCTGCTTAAAAAGTGAAAGCACGGCCGCCCTTGGCCTGAGCGGATCACATTTAATCATGGGTTTCGGAATAGAACCCTTTTGGAGTGAAGGATTTCCTTGGGCAAGAACATCCCGTCCACAGGCTCCTGCGGTAAACCCTCCAGTTTGTCGATAACTAACGAAAAATAAACTCCCGTCTAACATTAAACTCTCACCGAAACCCACGGCCTCGGTTAAGGCGAGACGGCCTCTACCTGATTCCGGGTGAATTTTGAAGGCAGGCATGGCACTGTCTCTGTGCATTAAGCCGTATTTGACTTTTCCATTGGCTCCTTCATCTGCATCCACGGCGTGCACTTGCAAAACAAAAGATCCCGCTGGCTGGTTCTCCGACACCGAAGCCTGCTCGCTGTATCGCTGGCACTGATACAGAGAGGACCGAGGGGGTAGGGGAGGGGAGGGGATAGCAATGCAGTGGAGAGACAAAGAGGAGACTCATGCATCTACAGCAATACATGGAAAAACAAATGTTGTCAGAATACGATACCCTTCATGAGCATAGAGGAATCAAAGAACCCAAAGTCATTAGGCAGAAGGTCATTGTATTTGCACACGCAGGAGGCAGGTACCACTCCGCATAAAACACATATTGTTAGCGTTGGGAAGTTGTAGACACAGTGGACCACAGCGAGGCACATGGAAAACACTCGAGCCGGCTCCTTTTGAAGATCCGGCAAAGACATTCTTTGTGTTGGCCATGAATTCAATCCAGTCCCTCTGATGAATATACGCCCCAGATAAAGATCTCTTCTCTGGCATCCTACTTTCTTTTTTTGTTGTTCTTGTTGTTGTTGTTGTTGTTGTTGTTGTAACCGGATATCTAATGACAGACACTCTTTCTTTCAACAAACTGGCCATGAAAGGGGAAAAAACACAAGGCAAGGAAATGTACACGAGTGCAAAAAACAAAGGCGGGGATTCAAATGAAACGAGGCAAGGGTAATGCTAGAGTTTATGGAACGGGCGGTGCGAGGTGTAGCCATTAGTTTATAACAGTCACAGAAGACGAAACACAGCTGAAATTAGCAGTGGCGAGGTATGAAATTCACATTTAAACACATCTTGACTCGCGGCCCTTTTCCCCAAGACATCAGACACAAGTTTCAGTCTTCCGCACGAGTGCAAGTAATCCTAATTAAGAGGGAATTTAATTAAACAGGTATTGCATATTGTGATGACCGCACGCTTTTTTTTTTTAATTTTATTTTTTTTAAATTAATTGAATTCCCAATGCAACGCCTAAAGATAGAGCGGGTGCACAGGCTAATCAGAACTCATGGGAAAACAGAGTGGAGAGGGACAAGTGTGTGTGTGTGGGGGGGGGGCGGGGGTTGAGGGAAAAACTAGGATGAAAAAATAAGAGCCAGCGATGTTGAATGACGGACAGAGAGAGAGAGGAGAATGCAACAAAAACCCTGTCCGAGCACGCTTACTCATTCCGAATGAAAATAAATATGCTGGCATCCTACAGCTCGGGCCACGGAAATGCTCCGTGTTTGTGGAATTGTTTTCATTTTAGACAACATGGGCCTTGTTCTTGTCTCTCACTTTTTTCTCTTCATTCATTCACGGGAGAGCTGAAGTCCAGCCCAACAACACGAGCTGAGGGACGGCGAAAGAGCATCTCGAAGCTTCTTGTACGCACAGATCCTTTTTTTTGAAGGTCAGCTTGCCAGCTGTTCGCGCACTTGCTCAGCCGTTTGCACACATACACATTTCCCCGCGACTGTCCGCTCGGACGGAGGAAGTGAGATTACACAGGAAAAGTCAGTGAAGGGACGAGTGCAGGTGAAAAAGGGTTTTGTAAATGAAAAATGAATCCCGGGGCTTTATAGAAGCCGCTTCGTTTATGAACTTGTACAGACGTGAGATTGAAGCCAAAACAGCGTCGCGGGGAAAAAACAGACGAGGTTGAAATCCTCTGGTGTCTGAGCAACACGAGGAGAAAAAAATCACTCAGTGTCATCGGGATCTCGCCCAGAGCTAACATCTGTGCAGATGGTGTGTTGGCAGATTCGGGAGAAACATGAACAGCACAGTTCAGAGATCTTACATGCGCCAGCGACAATAGAGGTTCTATTTACACTGCTCTCGCACAGCATGACCATGGGTTGCTGTAGTTATTTTCAATTGTTTGCGTTCAAAAGGTGTCAAATAAACAAGATCTGCTGCCTGTTTTATTTGCAAGGAAGGTTTTTCTGCCAGCGTTAAATTTTCCCACGATCGAAAAGATGTAGTCTTGCCGAGCGGCAGGCCGCTAATACAGTGAGAACCCCCCAACTATAAAAAAAAGCTTAAAGTTAGGACTAGTTCTGCTGCTATAGGCTCAAATAGCATGCGCCCATGTCACACATTTTAAAGAAGGGGCTCATCACCCCGGGTTGGTTTGGAAGTACTCCTCCAAAGTCTCTCCTGGGCCGCCAGTTGGTGGACCAGATTCTCCTTGCCGCCATCCAGAAGTTACTCTCATCGTGGCCTCACCGAGCTCCTCAAATGCCTGAGTTATTTCCTTGGTCACCGTAGACACATGCTGCTCAGCCTGCCCATACCTGTTAAATAGGACTTCTTCTCAAGCATCCCTCACTGCGGGTGTCCACCAATGGGTTTGGGGATAACCGCTTCAACAGGCACCGACCACCTTATTGCCACAGTTCTGGTCTGCCGCCTTTACAATGGAGGCACTGAACATGGCCCAATTAGTTTCAATGTCCCCCTGCTCTCCAGGGATGTGGTCAAAATACTGCCGCGGGTGGAAATTGAAGCTCTTTCCAACAGGAGACTCAGTTCCCCAACAAACCCTTCTTTTATGAATATAAAAGCTATCATTTTGTCATTTAAGCTATTATCTGTCAATGCTTCTGGTATTAAGTGGTAATAGATCATTTGTGGTTGTCCCTCCCAACCCTCACACTCCCTTCCTTCTCTATCTCTATCACACTCTGGCTGTCCATCTCTCGGTCCCTGTCTCTCTCTCTTACTACCCTTACTGGTTGAGACAGAAAGCTGCCCAGATTGAAGTATCGGAGGTTTTTTGCACCCACAAAAGGCAGAGTTTCCTCACCGCTGAATGTTGGGTTTCTGCTAATCATTTTAAAGAGAGGGGTTCAAACCTGCTCCACATGGGAAGAATCATGAGACAAGAGTTGTGGTTTGGCGTTATACAAATAAAATCTGACTTGATTTGACTTGACTTGACCTTCTCAGGACAGATTTCAATGTCCACCCACATCATAAGGACTTGGCACACACTTTTGAGGACAGCCAGGTCCGCATTTTGGCCTTAGAAGACAGATGGTTGGAGAGAGGAGTCGAGGACACCATCTTTGTCACACATTGACCCCGTTCTCTGTGCAGAGAAGGGGGTTTTGGACACAACCTTTCGCCTCCATACAACACCTTGCTGAGATCCGTCCCAAGACAGATGAGCACACACATACCTGCAGATCCATCTTCATCCAACACATCACGCTAAGAGGTCAAAAATCCAAATCTATTCTCGCCAGAGTCTCAGCCCAAAGGAATTAACTGACATCTTTTTGTTTTAAACAAAGTGTACATTAGCAATGCAATTTCCTATTCGGATTGGAACTCAGATAAGGGACCCAAATTCTAAGCTAAGTTCCCCAAACGACACACACATAACAAGGCAGGCAGTAACACAGCAATTCCATTCACCATTCTCCATTGCTGCACAACAACTCATTCATTTCCATCACGAACCCTGTCAGCAGTTTTAAACCAAAACACCCGAAGTGAAGAAGCCTCTCGGTCAGAGGTGAAATATCTACAAGGATAGAGACCGAGTCCAGTTGCCACGATGAGATATGATACTCAGCAGCTGAAACCAAGTGGCAGTTTTGCATGTGTTAATACGCATTGCTGCAGTAACAGATTGTGTTACAATGAATGAGCAATAGATGCTTTTTTTTTCTCCTTGCCTTTTCCCATTTACCGCCGTCATAAATTTCCAAGCTGGCATCTGGTACAGTTTTAAAAATCAATGTGTGTCCAGCTGATGGTAAATCACCATAATGTGGTGATGTGATACATCCGGATGAACACATGGGAAATGTGTATTTTCATAGGAATTCAAGCATCACCCACATCCACTGTAGTGTGCGTGCATAGCCAGTGATTGGTGGTGGAGGCTAAATGCTGATCACCAATCCGAAGTTGCTATGCGTCACATTATTTTAACTATTTGACACAGTCATTTCCACCGTTTTCTCCATGCAAGTTGTAATGAAAAGTCATTTAAAAATATTCTTTTATACTCAACATTGAGCCGTTGAAACTATTCCTTTATAAATATCTTTTGACGGATTTGATTTTGTGGCATAATTTGAAATGCTGATTTTTGTGCAAAATTCTGAATAATGGACAGCGTAAGACCTCGGGAAGCAGAAAGCTAAGAGAAGAGAATAAAAGAGGCCCATTTTTTTCTTATTTCAAGTCGAGAAGACTATCAATTATATTATCTTAGCTGTCAATTTAAGCTAGAAAATGATGCATGATAAGAAAAATGGATCTGCCAGATGCAAAGTTGGAGTTGTGCCTGGTTGCATGAGAAATCACATGAAGTTTAATTTGAAAAAACAAACAAACACAAGTCTTACCTCCTCAAATACTGGCTTGTTGTTGTTCACATCATCGAGTCCGACGATGACTTGTGCAGTGGAGGAGAGGGGCTGTGGCCCGCCGGATGCGTTGTCATCTGTAGCTGTTACATTTAGCACATACTCAAGGCCTTGGAGCTTGGGCAGGGGGTTTGAGCGGAGCCGTATCAGCCCTGCAAAGACCAGCAGTCTATCAAAGCAGCCGTCGTAAAACCAGGTTTTCTCGAACACGGTGTATACACATATTCAATTAGTCATTAAGCGGGCCATTATTGTCACAATGGCCTTGCGCGGTGAAGTATTTGCTATCGATTCAACACGGCAAAAAAATACTGCATTCTGCATATTGTGAGATAGCAAATGAACAGAAATTAATCTCTGACCCCCCCCCCCCTCCAAAATGTAAAAAATCTGACATTCAGTCTAAATCCAAAAACCAATTTCACAGTGGTGACTCTGGCTCCGCTCATATCTAGTCATCGAGCTCTCTCTCCCAAAAAGACGCCCGTCCCACTCATTCACTTTAGAAGAAACAAAAAAGTAGCAAGCAACTTTGATTGAAAGCTAACCAGGATCGGCTGATGTCTATTAGCTGTTCCTCCAGACCCCACCACCCTTCCGTCTGCTTTCGTGTAGCAGTAGAGATAAAAGCGTGGATAACAGGATGCGGCATCTGAGTCAACATCTTTCTTGTTAACAGTAATACAAAGCATCAGAGGTTGCAGGATGAGCATGCAGCCTGTGATGTGTGTTGCGTGGGGGAGGGGGGACCCATTGAAGTGAGAGTGGGGGTGGGGGTGGGGGGTTGCTCACTTCTTGGGATTTCTATTCATCTCAACCAATGATCTTGATTGAAGACACCGCAGCGTGCTGATACACAGAGATGTGAGAAACCCGACGTTCCTTGCTCCCAATTTGCTCCGATTCCGGATTCCGGGGGTTTGCCTCGAGAGCGGGGGTGGGGTGGGGTGGCGCTCGCTCCTAATGGCAATGCATGTTGCTGTCAGCGCAGTGGCAAAACATTAAAATAAGTGAACTGTGGGTTGTGCGCCTTGATTCCCCCGACTTAAATGTCACCATTGCTTACAAATGTGACTTGAGCTATTCAATGAACCAGCACTTCCCCTACGTAGAGTAAGAAAAAGAACCATATACAGAGCGGTCCTCGATTTACGTCGGAGATCCGTTGCTAAGGACTGACGCAAAGCGCTGTTCGACTGAAATCAGAACTGCAATAGCCTGAGTCACTTACCTAAACCTAAAACACCTTAAAGTCATAGGTATATATCAAAAAACAGCAATATAGGCCATAGGAAAATGAAAGGGAGAACAAAATTATAGTGCAATCATATTCAAGGGTTTAGAAATAAAATTACAAAAAAAAAATAAAAATGAGAGAGCAAGCTCAAACACAGCACGCGGTACCCAAACAGCATATGTTGGGACCCGAGTGACGCCACCTCTTCCAAAACAAATACCCTTGATGTTTGAATTTTATGTCACGCTGCTTCAAGTTGAAGTTTACTTTTTGAATTATTGACGTGATTGCTGCCATAAAGCGGAAACGCCTCAGTTCGAGGACGACATAGTTCGAGGACCCCCCCTGCACCAGAAGGCCTGAGCGTAGCCTTGCTCCAAGGATACAAAGAAAAGAGGTGACAGGAATACAGTATATATATATTTTATAAAAAAGACACAAAAGAAAGAGGAGCTCGCAGAGTGCAACCTGGAGATTGTCAGCCATGATAGAGCAGTAGTTGTGAAATTGAATTGAAAGGGTTGGGCAACAAATGTCACAGCGATTGCCGCCGGTTTCGGATCAAGGGGTAAATAAAATAAAGATAAAGTGTTCCATCGCCAATAGCGGAAAGCTGAGATTCGTGCAGGAAAAATTCCAATGGAGTACCACACAGAAGAGCGAAAGATTCTGGAGAAATTTCCGAAATTACGTAATCTTTAATATTTATGACCGCAAAAGGGGAGAAAGAATGGCAGTGGATTTGGAATTCCGACTCTTTATTTTCAATATCTTTCCACATTGACATTGAGAGTGGGGGGCCTTTTACACACCGCAAAATCCTACTGTGGCAAAATGGAATCCGTAATTTGACGAGAAGCCTGTCGAATTAGCGCGAGGGCTGCAAACCTGTGGAAGAATTACCTTTCTGGCTGTCAATGATGAAGTTTTCTTCCTCGTTGCCGGCTGTTATGGAATATGTTATGCCGTCGCCATCTGGGTCTTTGGCCAGAACCGTGGCGACGAGCGTATTGGGGCCAGCGTCCTCTGAAACAAATGTTCGGTACCTGGCCAAGGGAGGAAAGGACAGCGTGAGCCACGATGGAGGGACACGGACAAATAAAATGCCAATTATTTACACAGTCCAGGGCATCAGTAAGCTGATTGGATGTATGGTTGCGGCTTTTCCCTGTCACTGTGATTTAACCTGTCCTTTTAGCTGGCCCCGGACCGAAGATAAATGACACTGTCTGCTGGGATGTAGAAGTCATCGAACAAACACCGACTCCACCTACCCGGCCCTCTGCGGGGCCATTGGATCCAGCACCTTTTAAAAATGTCAACAGTGATTTGCTCACTCTTTGTTGCCGTGCCGGGCGGTGAGATGCCCGGCGAGACATGGGAAACCGATATACCTTTGTGTTGCGAAGCACAACAGGGGCGGAGATGAAGTGCGCCACTCGGAGGACGCGGGGATGAAGAGGGAATGAAAAATGGAGCAGAGGTGAGATGGAGCGGGCGACAAAGGGAAGGAGGGCTCTCTCCGACAAGGAGTGATATGTGGGAGTTGAGGGGTGCACAAGAATATGGTGTGCTCGAAGATAGAGGGAGCAGCGCGGGAGATGATGCTTCAGCGGATGTTAATCCTCGTGAATTTTTGCATTTTGCCTGCTCTAGTACGAGTGACCTGCAATCTGTCACTCCACCCTTTTGCAGCTCCAATTCTCAAAGCAGGGAGAGGGTAGCGGACCAGATTATACGTGACGATCTCGTGACCTGCATCCCGGACTTATTTCGCTGTGCATTTTTTGTTTGTTTTTGTTTCTTTTCTCCCTGACCGTCGATTCCGGACTTACATCGCTTTCACCCGCGGCTGCGGTTCGTTGAGCTCGAACTGAGAGTAACTGCCAAGGAAACGAACACAAAATAAATAGATAAATAAAAGCGCCTGTGCAAGCAAACAAGCTCCTGTGTCAGTACCCAAATCAAGCTTCCACAAAAAATCCTCTATTGAAGATCATTGCATAGCATTGTTTCATCGGATCACAATTCACTTCTCTCTTTCCTCCCACTCTTCCTGTCCTGTCTGCACTCACATCCCTTGATCAATGCACGATAGTAACCTTGTGTCCTCTCCTGAGTGCCAGGCGCCCACCATTGGTATTTTCTTTCATGTATATTAAAGCTACAACAAGCATGGAACTGTTAGCGCTACTGTTACTGTTAAGTCACACTCTTGCTTTCTATCTCTCTGTCCTTCTCTCTCGCTCCTCTGTTTCTGCCCCAACTGGTTGAGGCAGAAGGCCGCCCAATGAGGAGCTTTGTTCCGTCTGATGTTTCTGCACCGGTAAAAAGGCAGTTTTTCCTCGCCACTGTCGCCAAGCACATCCTCTGTGTTGGATTTCTGTCAATCATTTTAAAGAGTGCGGTGCAGACCTGCTCTACATGGAAAGTGTCACGAGACCACTGTGTTGGGATTTGGCACGAGATTAATAAAATTTAACTTGACTTGTGGCGGTTACCCTCATTTTAGCAAGCTAGGATATCAGATACGACCTGAATCAGCGCAGCCAAACACACCTCATCTGGCTAAATGCCTGCGTTCTCTATCCGTCTGCTGGCAGCAGGTCTTGCCTGATGCCGACAGGCTTTATCTGCACATCCAACTGTCTCATTCCTGTCTTCACTCCCAGAGTGTGTTTTTTGGGGGGGAAATTTTACTCTCAACGTGCATACCCCACAACCATGATTCAGTGTGTCTCCTGTCCTTGCTCTTACGCTTTTTCCTGCCAACATCTCCACTCTCCCACGTGTCTTTTTTCTCTTTATGCATCACACCAGATCAGCACCCAGATTAAACACTGCCTTGTTGGTGTAGTCAGACATCAGTAAAGTGATGCAACACTTTTCGTGTCAGGTGTCACGTCATCAGATGGTATTGCTGCTGTGTGATGTAGCCTATGTATCTCTGACGCAACCGCACCTTCTGCTCAGGGAGCCGGGTCTAATGGTTCATAAAATGAGCCGGCCCGGTGGATCAGAGCTGCACCCGTGCCGGCGGTGGAGTGTTTGATCTTGTCGCCGCAGCGTCGAACTTTTATTATTCACAGCTGAACTTTGGCCGCAGGAAAGGCTCTTTAGATGTGAAAGGGTAAGCACATTAATGTGGTATAGCAAACAAACTTCACACACACACAGTGAAGACTCTTTTTTTTTTTCTAACAGCTTATTGATTTGTTCATAGCACTCGTGCATCTTAGGATTGCAGTGTAGTTTTTCCAGCAGCTAGGCTCCCAGTCTTTAGATAGCAGATACGATTATCGAGCACATCAAATATCAACTTTCTCTGAAAGGTCACAACTTAAATGTATTTCTGCTCAAACAATTATTTTGGTATTTTTCAAACTTCTTTTTTTCCAAAACTCTTCTGGGTCTTAAGTTTCTCAGAAGTCCTTTAGATGTATCCAAGATCGAATGGGAAAGTTCAACTCCGGCTGAAATGTCCAAAGCAGTTAAGTTTGTCAGTGATATGATGGAAATTGTTTTTGTGTTGTTTTGTTTGTTACCACAGACAGGATAGGATCGTTCTCTAACCTTCATGAAAAAGTTTTACGGGTCATTTTAACGCATGATGTTAAAATACATTAAAATTAAAACAAATGGGCACGCCAAAGGTTGTGCCAGATTTGATCAAAACAATCCATAAGTTGTGAAAACACATAGCAAGTCCTGGCCGACGAAAAGGATCCTGACATTGTTATCTAAACCCCTGGTGTTGCTCTTGTTCCGTTGCTCCAGTCTATAGAGGCTTTGCAGGCGTCGGTTTCATAGTGTCGCAAGATGCCAATAATAAGCTGTTTCCTTGTCACAGATTATTGAGTTCCGTGCTCAGTTTTGACTTGATTCAAATAATTGTTTCTCCTTATTGTTACAAATGCATTTTCTAGGTCAGCTGGTGCATCAATTCCAATTTCTTGCTCACGTAAATGACCGTCCAAAAAAGGGCTTATTCTCAGAGCTTGTGAAAATTTTTAGCCTAATTGGAAGCATGGGCGTTTTTTTCTAATATTTAATCATTTTTTTCTCTAACTGTTTCTGAAATAAGGCTTATTAGTTTTTCGGCATAAAATACGATCAAATTTAGAACAGGTTGTTTTTATTTCAGCCGCGATGTAAGACCTCCCCTCTTAATCAAGCTAATGTGTTGCTTTAAATATGACCAGACGTTTACATCGGTTTGGGAGTTTAGCATGTTATCACAATATGCAGCTCTGCAATCACAACCAGTCTTTGGCTGATATTAATATTATAAATTAATGACACAAACAGGGCACAGTTGTTAGAACCCCCGCTAACCAGGTCCCTGGTCCGATTCCAACAGGAGAGCTTTCTGTGTGGAGTTCATTCGACTAAATGTTATTCCAAGGGGGTCGTGAAAAATTGTATGTTGCTTTACGGCACCACTCTTTAGAATTTTAGCTTGAAGGAAAATGTTTTGTGACCTGTGTGCATCACGTGACGATGTAATTACACAGTTTTGCCACTCGCTCAAATTGGATTCATAACCTGGGGGTGTTTCATGTCCAGGTCGGGCGCACAAATCTGACTTGCATGGCCATTAGATTTGGACACCAGCTACAAGGGGAAGAGATGGAAAAAATTGAGTTTTCAGGAGGGATCAGGGAGCGGAGCCAGACTTTGAATGTTGAAAATACAGTGTTGCAGGAGGGCGTGTGTGACCTATAAACTCTCCTTTTGTATTACAACAAAATGTTCCCAGTACATGGATTTAAAAAATAACAAACAACTGCTCACACAGGCTGGGAGAATTCGGGGGCTTCGTCGTTGACGTTTGCAATCCTCACACGGACAGTGGCGGTGCCGGAGTGAGGCTCCTCCCCGCCGTCCACTGCCATCACCACAAACTCGTAGAGGTGGTTGGGCCGCTCGTAGTCCAATCGCCTCGCGGGGAAAACCGTTCCGTGGGGCGAAATGCTGAAGTCCGGACTCAGGGTATAGTAGGTCAGCTCTGCGTTTAGCCCCGAGTCACAGTCTGTGGCTAAAACTTGCAGGGAGGAAAGGGGGCGCAGAACAGCACACAGCGAGTATCAAGAAGCAGTTATGTGCGTTCATCATTACTTCCTGTATGGCCTTGATAAACATTTAATAGATCTTCTGCTCTGACATCTACAATTATCAGTGCGCAGTGCACTCTTCCCTTCGGAAATACCACAATCATTAGTGGAGATGAGCATAAAGACAGCAAAAAAACAAAAAACAAATAATGAAAATAATCAGTTGCATTTTCTGCTGGGACGTTTTTGTTTTTTCCCCGAACCATTTTATTTCATAGTAATTAGAAAACAATACATTAGTCTGTGATGAGATCCCATTCCGCGATGAAGGCCACGAGTATTGACACCCTCGGCTAGCGTGCTATTTTGAGTCTGTGCGGTTTGCTGAATTCCATTCTGTTCTGTGTGCAGGCAGTCGAGCTCATAAGAATTGCATATTGCGTATCCTTTTTTGATGTGTTTACTTCCTCTGTCTGGAGCAGCTCGTACATTCCGATGTCTCTCTCTACTTTTCACTTCAATGTCTTGTCACATATTTATAGACTAAAACACCCATATTTGTATCATCTTCAGAACATGCCCGGATATTATGCCTTATGTGGGCTGATTCCCCTTGAATACATTCTGTCACAGTGTATACATTAGATGAATAAACATATATATTACAATAAGGCCCTCGCTTCAGTTTAAAAATTGAGGTTGATGAGTATGTTGGTGTGTATATACTGTAAATACTGTAAATATATATATACAAGTACATATTTACCTTTATTCCCTTGTTCATGATATTTTTTAATTCTTGTGTCAAGTACAGTCAAGATTTTTTCCAAGATCAAACTTTTACTAGTTTTAGTGTTAGCCTCAGTTGTCAAGATGCACAGGTTTTCCGCTCAAAAACAAATCCCCTCAAATTCTACCTCTGATCGCTCCTCTGTAAGTTCTTATAAACACACCGATTGTGTTGTTTTTTGTTGATGGCTTCCTTTGTGTTGTTCCCTATTTCCCCTCACTTCTGGTTCTGCACTGCCAGCAGTTTCTCCCGCTATAAGCCCGTAATGCACAGTTTTAGAAAAACGCTTCATCTTTTCTCTTGCATTGAATACTCCAAAACATTTCCACAGCCAGACATTCCCATGTGGGGGGAGAGATCAGTCAATATTACTTTTGCTCCCTATTCTTCTCTGAGCAAGAAGAGAGTTGTAAAAAAAACAACGTAACATTTGCCAACACTGTCGCATAATGTGACAAAATGATATTCATTTTATAATATCCTGACAAAGAATTACAAAGGAGCCTAGCATAGCAAAACCACGTGAGAGTCTGGCAATGAAAAAAAGGGGGGAAATTAGGTTCTCACACCATGACAAGCGGCTATCTACTTATAGGATGTTTTTCTAAAACTCTAGCTAGTGCAGGCGCTCTCGGCATTATGATTATATTGCAGCCTCTTATAGTCAGAGCTAAATTGACATGCCATTATTCATATAACCCACAATAAATCAAAACAAATGTATGGACCTTTGGGTGCTGCCAGATTAGCTTAGTAAGTAAGATTACAATCACAGAAAATCAACTGTGACACGCCGGGCGTCTCTTGTAAACGAAAGTATTATTTTCACCGATGCAAAATCACGAGTGGAGTTTTGAATTACAGTTTTGGATTTTATCAAAAATCCATTGGCACTTTTTTTCTTCGAGAATACAAAAAGGTTTTTTTGAATAATTTCAACCTGCACTTTAAAAAGACAAACAGATGGATGTTGAACACGGGTTGAGGAACCTCACCCTGCAGCAGGGATGTTGCCGTGGTAACAGTCTCAGGGACTCCATCTACGCTGTAGATGGACTGAAGGAACTCTGGGACGCAATCGTTTTCATCTGTTATCAACACCTGAACCTGGTGGCAGCAGCATAATGGGAGATGCGGGAGGTGGGGAGTGAGGGAGCAGAGGGTCGAAGAGGTGAGGACAGGAAGAAAGAGATGGAGACAGAACATCAGCTGAGAAGAATACAAATCCTCCCTTTTTAATAACCCGCCGATCCGGGATGGGGAAATTAAGATATTCTCTGAACAAGAACATGACTCCCCCTGCCAAAAAATTGATCTCCTCAGGTCGTACACTATTCTTCACTTCCGTGTCCAGATGTCCATACGTCAAACAGGAAATCTCCTCCGTCGAAAGCATCCGTGTTTTCGACGAAGGCCCTTAGCCCCCTCCAACTCAGCCGACCCAACGAACCCCTGTCACAGCCAATGTGTAAAGTATGAAGTGACAGCTGAGTAATGGTCCTGGAATAGGTTCTCCGGGGGTTCAGCCGCCAAGCGTGGCACTAACTTTCCCTGCTAAATCTGTGTTACAAAGTAGCCTTTTCCTCTTTCTTTTTATTTTCCCAGAGATTAGTCATGTGTCACCTCATACATCCGGTGAGTCTCTGAGCCAGGGATATTCCATCTTAAAAAAAAAAAATTGAAAACGCATTTGTCCCGTTTCCTTTTCTTGACTGTCCCTCCGGGAGCTGGCAAACCCCTTTTTAAAAAACCCTTCGTTTCCGTCGTAGCGGCTGGATTGTTCAACATGACGGATGATTAATGTCACATCGTACAATGGATCACAGCAAACCCACAACTCTATCATCAGCTCCCGCCCACTATCAGCTTCGCTTCTGATAGATGTACGCTAAATGTTCGGTGATTCCCCTTATAAAAATCCCAAAGTTACTATGATGCTTCTCCTGAAATGTACAGTGAGATAAACAGTGAGGAAATAAATAAATGGATATATACAGACAAGCTGTGTACAGTTTACACTGGCGCAAACCACGTGGTAACTCAAATGGGCTTTGCGTATTTCAGACGCGGAGAGGAGTAAGTGATTTCACTGTGAATCCAGGCACACTCTGTGATGCTCAATGCTGGGAGATTAGGTGTCAGATCGCATTTAACAACAATGAATCCTCATTGTGCTGTGGTGCCATCGCCGGCTCAGGGTATACATCCAAGGCGGGTTTTTTTTTTTTGTTCGCTTATAAAAAATTGGTGCTGGAAGAAGAAGGGGACTGATCGTGATGTGCATCGATCCAGCATTGGAACCACAACTAACATGACCAACTCGCAGATATCTCATGGAATCCTTGACTTTTGTCTTCCGCAAGGATAGCTGTCCTTCTACTCCAACCAACCCATACTGATCAACCCTAGAACTTCATTTAATAAGAATTAGACACTAATTTATCCTGACAATCAATAGCTACTTTTTGGGCAGAGCAGTTTTAGGCAAACAGTTCTAAAAACTGTCCACTTCGTCCTAAGAACTAACCTCCTCCCGGCTTAGTATGCCAGAAAAGCTTGGACCTCTTTGTCCATTTTATGCTGTTTCTTCCCATTCTGTTGCAAGAAAACAGCTGACCTCAACAGCTTTTATTAATGGTGCACCACAAAGAGTATCTGGTAATGGCCGTGGCTTATGAGTTCTAATGATCATCAAGCACCTATCATATAGGAGGACATCGCATGTCCTCCTATGGAAACTGTAAAAAGACCTTGTCTCAGAGAGGTAGCTGAAATAGTTTCTCGTACCCAAAGTCAATTCCTCCAGGTTCCGATGCTGTCTGAATGCTCCCTCCTGAAAAGGTTCTAGGAACTGCGATAATCCCTACGGGGGGCTAGTGTGTTGAGCCCCGGGTCGCTCGAGACTTGCCGAAGAGGAAATTGGGATTTCAGTCGTCAGTTTTTTTTTTTAAACCACGCCGAGATGGCAACAAGCCCTCTTGACTTCCCTTTTGAGGTAATCGCCTTGTGATGTGAAGTCAGTGGGTCGAGGTCAGGATCAAATTGTTGCTGTTAAAGCAGCCTTGTCAGCCAATGTGAGACCTTCAGTGTTCCGTCTGAGAGCTTTGTGAGACCCTCCCCCAGCAACACATGCGGTTTTCATTTCAGCTCAGTACAAATAAATGCTGGTGTGACAGATGTGATAATAAACGTCACAGCGAAGCTCAGGTTGTGCTCAGGATTGACCAGAGTGTGTGAACTTTAAAATGACTTTATGTGAGCTGCCTGTTAAAACCAACCTCTGTGACAGTGCTCAGACTGCCAGGCTCCTCGCTGGCTCGCACCATCAGCAAGTACCGTCGCTGGTCGCTCTCGTAGTCCAGAGTCCGGGTCAGACTAATCTCTCCCGTCTCCTGCTGAATGCTGAAAAGGCTGCTGGGATTGATCAGCAGGTTGTAGCTAACCGGCTGCTTCTGGAAGGAAATGGCAAACACCACCAAAAAGCTGGGAGAGGGATGAAAGACAAGAGAGGGCGAGAGAGAGAGAGAGAGATGTTTCATACTCGACTTCAGCAGCGCACATGTTGAATTAAAATTGAAATCCTTTTCTCCAGCATCAGCACCAGGCTGTAATGAAATCAATTACTATATGGCCCATTGGCTGAGTGCATTAAACGCGGTCAATCAGTACTTGTCAGTTCTGTGGAATCCTGTTATTCTATTAAGCAGATATCAATGTTTGTTTCTATGGTTAAGTGCGTAGGCATTCGGCTAATGCTGTGACATGATGATATGTCAACTCATGCTTGGCTTCACTGGTGTGACTAAATAAATATGCATCAACACATATCTTTAAAAAAAAAAAAACGCAGCGTTTGATATTCAACCACAGGGAAAAGCTTCCCGTATATGGGTCGGCGTTCATTTTGGCAGGACATGGGTGTTGATTAATGTTCGAAAGTTGGTTTTATTTGTCTCAAAGGTTGATGCCTCCATAATGAACAGTTTCACAACACGATCGGGATATTTACGGATGTGCACCTCTGTTCTCTACTACTACACTGCGTCCCGCAAATGTCATAATACTTTGTATCGGCAATTGTACTTCATTTTCCACAGGAACCAATTGCATTCAATTGCATTCAAGTCACGCGTGTCCACTCTTAGGTATAGCTCCCCATAACCTACATTTGGGGGATTTCCTCAAACCTACTCTGGCCCAGGGATTTTGTGCCATATTTGTCATTTTACATGGTTCAAGCAACAACTTAACTACTGGCTGATCTAGATGCCAATGATAACTGGATTTCAGCATTGTCTCTTACATCATATTGTGTACACCCATGTCTCTGAAAGCCGTCTCTTTCACTCTGCCTCATAAATTATGATTTCGGAAATGATTTGAAGGGAATTTCTTCACATTTGACAAAAAAATGTCTGGTTTTGGGTGTTGTAAGGCCTCCCACAGGACATGCTTTCACCACATTTACAAATTATGAACTACAAATGTTTCTATAAATTTGTCATGGATGATAATGAGACTGAAATAACTTGATTTAAGGTACCCAATTGTCAGCATCAGGCAGAAGCACTAGCTGTTGTGCAAGTTTGAATGCAAGTTTCAGCAGGCGTTAGCTGGTGTTACTCACGGCTGCCCCTCAGGTGTGTTCTCTGGTATGGAGATGATGTAGCTGGTGTTGGCGAACTGCGGCGCTCGGACTCCAGCCACCACAGAGAGCATGGCTGGAACACTGCGGCTGCCCATTCCATCGAGAGCGACCACGCTTAACAAGTACTCCCTGTCGCTCTGGAGTACCAGCCCCGTGGTCGATACCTGGCCCGTCATTTTTTCAACTGCAAAGCAGCCATCGCCGCCTGCAGGGGTCACAAAGACATCTGAGACTTTTCTTTACCTTTGGCAACTAACAACTAAGAAATAGAGCAGCAGAATGTACTCTTTGTAGCTGGCTTTATCTTCTTCAAATGAATATTTCAGCACATTGTGACATCGCTTCATGTGTCAAGCCGTTGACATCGTCTTCATAAGTCAAGCCGGATTTTATTCGTGTGCCACCAAATCGCAACGCAGTTGTCTGATGACACTTTGCATGTGGAGCAGGTCTGAGTCACATGCCTTAAAACCATTTGGAGAAACCCAACATTCCTCCATGAGCAAGCACTTTGCGACAGTGGCGTGCAAAACCTCAAACAGATCTGAGTTCAGTATGGGCGGCCTTCTGCCTCCATTGGTTGGGGTAGAAAGAGGGTGAGTGGTGGAGAAGGATAGAGAGATAGAAAGCTAGGGTGTGATCGAGGGGTATGAGGGTTGATATGGATAGACACAATTGACCTCTTCCTAATAATAACACTTTCACCGATAATTTCATGATCACAGCTGAAATGATACAATTATAACTTCAGTGTCCATGAAACAATAACTTTGGTGGACTGCAGGATCAAGACCCTCTCCTAGAAACCTGTAAAATAAGAGAGCCCAAGGACTCTGCAAAATGCATGAGGTTGACTGGGGACTAGCCTCGCCCTAACTATGAGCTTTCTCAAAAGAAAAGTACCAGAGCTTGGTATATCATAGTTGAACTAACAGCGCCAAGTACGGTTTTAAACAAGTTCTGCTGAGTGGCTCCAAAGCTTTGACTTAGCAATACTGTGACATTTACATCTATGATTTAAAGTCTTTGGTATTTTTGGTGAATCTCTCTATGCTCCTACGGCTCTCTATGAAAAAGAAATAAAGGAACGTCAATGTTAAATATACTCAAGAATAGTGGTTAATTATTGATTCATTTCAAAAAAAGTTTGAAGTTACATTTCTGCCTTTTTCTTTCATCGTTTAATTCAGAAATGGCTTGATCTTGTTAGAACTGCCGGGGATGAATGATCACATTGACGCCACCTGAAGTCTTAAAACCAATAAGAAAACATGGATTCTCCAATTATTTCATTTATCCGACAATGAATGTGGTTCTGTGATCAATCCTCTATTTGTAAGCTAGAGCACAAATCACTGTCTCATAAATGCAAGTTATATGAAAAATATAAAAAAAAATAAAAGGGAAGAGATAAGTGATCTGTTAGAGGCGCCCTTCGTAATCCCTGTTTTTTTTTTTTTCTAATCAGAAATATAAATGTTATTGAGGTATGAAGATTGTACACACGAGGTGCTATCTGTCAGCAATACACTCCCCCTTTGAACCAGAAAATAGCCGTCGCCCACTGCATCTCGGAGATTTTGGACATCAGTTACAAACTGCACGAAGGGCCAAAATCATGCTGGATACCATCCTGTGAGCTTCCAGCTCCGCATTCCTCATCAACATCTTGTTAAGGAAGCACCCAAGGCGTATTTGGGATGGGGGAATCGAAAGGAAATCTGGTTAAACACAATCATTTGCTTAACAAATGTGTTATGACATGTTAATGAAGATTAGTCTCTATCATGACACTGTTGTGCTAATTAATTTGACGGCTGGTAAACAGTAGCCGGGCAACTAATGAAACCGATTGTTGGTTTCTGCCTGCAGCCTTGTGATCAAGAAATAGCTCTTTTGAGAAGCAGCACAACAAGCTCATTGCTCATGTCGCATTCCTTCTCTTGAATTGTAAGGTTTATGAAAGACAAATTAAAATTTTGCCTGGAACCACATGTCAAATCCTAGGGTATGAATTTCCTTATTGGATTTTCTTTTTTTCAGTTTTGCTTACTTGGTTTGCTATGAGTGTTGTTCAGTCAGTCATACTTTCCGGTCTTTTTTAATGTCTGGTAAACCAGGCCCAAAAAATAATGGTACACGGAGCACAGAGGCTCAGATGTGGAAATGCGAATGAGGTCACGCATACTAATCCGACTGGTAAACTTGGTTTTGCAGGACATAAAATAAGTACAATGACGGCCTCAAAATCAGGCCAGGTGCCCTTCACATTGCTTTGGCCATTTTCTGCCACTGTTTCTGACAAGTCTTTGCTTTTGAACTACATTTACAGTGAAACATTCACACTGGCCAGCCCATATCTGAATGGCTGTCTGCGGATTTTCACTTTGTTTTATTCATTCCTTGTAAGTCATTTTATTATTATTGATCATGAATTTATATAAAGTGTTCTTTTCAAATAGGACTTTTTCTTCGCTTCTTTCGATTTATGGTACATTGGTCTATAGACATATAGTATTGACCCAACCACTTTGAAGACGCAACATAAGCTTTATCTACATTTTCTATACTTGTAATCCAACCACAACTTTTATTCTTCAAGAATACACATTTGGAGGGGAACTTCAAGAAAATGTTCTTTAAGCACATTATCATGTAGGACCTTAACTTGCACTTAACCCTGCATGAAGTGGAGAAAACTATTCCTCATCTTATTTTATCTTATTTTATTTTATTTTATTTCATTGTATTTTATTTAGATTTTGATCTTATCACAAGATCCTGCTCATTGCGGTCATTCTACCAGTTTTGTTTACATGGCAGCAAGGCGGCCTTAATCTGCGAATAAAGATGTAGCGATATGATGGAAAAAAAACCCTGCTACAAATACCCAAAGGCCATTGTGACCAGATTATTATCTGAGCCGTCAAGACAGGACGGTGCACATTTCAAACCGCTATATCGCCAGTTACAAATCTAGAAAGCAATCACAACCGCTGTCAGGGTAAAGCTGAAATCGGGGCCAGATGGACAGACCTCGCTTATCAAAAGGCAAGCTATTCTCTCATCCTCTTGAGGTTTTGAAAGTTAAGCACAGGATAAGAGGGTTAAATAAACGATGGGCAGCCTCGACATTAGGTTTGATAACTCCTAAGCAAATTCATTTAGTCGGCGCGAGCTGTGGGAGGCGGGCCTGGCTTCATAGAGGAGTTCTTGGCACGGTGAATGAGACCATGGGCACCTCTGGATGATCGTGATTTAACTTGCATCAGCAACGGACTAATGAGTCAGAAGGAAGTCAGTGGTGTTTTTCAAAGCCCCATTGGGGAAGATTAGCACATCCCCCATCTCTGACATGCCAACGAACCTCTATCCCTGCAACCACCAGGGGGTCTATGGTTCTGGCAGACTTCCAACAGCTCATGAGTGTATCTGAAATAGGGTAGTGTGTGTGTGCGTGGGGGTGTGTGTGTATGAAAGAGACGGTGGTAGACAGATAGACCAGAGAGCAGGGTAAGTGAATAAACAAACGTGAAGGCATCTGGCTATAAATGGAATTGCACTTCTGCGCTGGAGTGTGTGTGCGCAAGTATGGGCGTGTGTGTGTGTGTGTGTGTGTGTGTGTTAGAATGAGTTACAGACACAAACAATGAGGCAGAGACAGACAGAGTGACCAAGAGAGAAACTAATGGACACCTGAAGAGTCCATGAAGGCATGAGTGACTATGTGAATGTCTGTTTGTAGCGACCAAGATTGCTGATCTGACCGCATGTATTTACTTCCAGTGCACAATCGCAAGTCGGACGATTTCAACAACCTATTCCTCCCACTCGTATGTGTATGTGAGCTTACCATCTGACAAAAAGTACTCCACTTCTCCACTTTTCCCTTCATCACCATCGTGTGCCTGGAGCTGGTAAACAAACGTTCCAGCGGGGGCCTGAGGGGACACTCCAGCCAGGTAAGGGTAGGGCTTCATATTCCACTCGGGGACGTTGTCATTGACATCAGTAATCTTCAGCTTCACCTTGTTCAGGTACCAGTCCGGGCCTGTGGGACAGAGCGCAGACAGTGACGGAGCAGTGGTTACCCAAAGTGACAGCTGTCATGTAACTGTGTGTGTGTGTGGGGGGGAGATGAAGAGCCTGGCGAGAATGCCCACAGGCACGCAGCCGCTCGGCAGAGGGGCGGGCTAGCTCAGGTAACGCATGTTAAATGGCAGGTGCTTGGATCTGCCGTCCTTCTACGAGCAATATAGAATCATAAATAAATAATTTTAAGTAAATAATCGAATGGCATAAATAAAATAAATGAAATAAGATAAAATAAGGAGGACTATTACGACAAAATATCCAAGCTTTTTGTGCTGAAGGATAGCCGCATGGACTACGAATGCAAATAAAGGTAAGACCACCAATAGATTTATGAAGAAAATTAGATGAGACTAAGTATAAAAAAATCAGGTACTTGTTGAGAAAAAATTGGACCTCCTGTGAATTATTTTCTTATTTTTCTTTTTCTCCTCCTGATTGAATTGAAAATTGAAAAAAACACCAGAATGGAACACTTTAAAAACAACTAAAAGTTGAACTGGGGTTCAAAATTTAAATTTTGGGGTATAGCACTCAATACCTTTATTTGTTTAGAATGAGTATGAATTATTTAGAACACGGGGAGGGTGCAAAGCACATTATTCGTTATCTCTTGCTGCTGTAAAAGAAATACTCTTTCTGGGCCAAATATGTTCCTATGTATGTGTCTGTGTGCGTGTGTGTTAAAGAGAGAGAGAGAGAGGTATGCTGATGAGATATGAAACATTACCAGTCGTCAATATGCATGCTGCCATTTGAATAAAGGAATAACATAGTCTTTGGAGTTCTAACCATTGTGAATCTGAATCCAAAGGAGTAAATGCCTCAAACAGCCATGAACCTCACCGCAAGCCACTGATGTGATATGTAAATATGAATTGACATTTTTTCGAGAGTGAGGAGGATTGATAGGATCAGTAATGAGTCCATCAGGGGGGCAGCACATGTTAGATGTTTTGGAGATCAAGGTTGGGCAGAGATACCGAATATACGGGTAGAAGTTGGAACTGAAGTTAGTTGGGGATGAGAGAAGAACGGAAGGCGAAGAATGGAGTCGGATACGGGCAGATGATTTGCTGTGGTGAATCCCTGAAAGGATCCCTGAAGGAAGAGAAGATGTATACATATACATTATATATACATATATATACATAAAAATATATATGTGTGTGTGTGTGTGTGCATTTGTATACTGTGTATAATACATGGCTAGATATACATACATACATACATACATACATACATACATACATACATACATACATACATACATACATACATACATACTGTTTATGCATATATACTGTATATTCTATGTGTACATGCGCGCATATGTGTACTGTATCATGAATGTATGTTTGTCTGTATGTATGCATGTTTGTATTAATACGTGCATGTACAGTATGTATGTATGCATGTATGTGTATAGATATCTGCTGTATGTATTGCGTACATGCATGCATGCATACATGCATACATGCGGTAAATTGTATGTATGCATCTATGTATATATGTGTGTGTGGTTGTATAAATAAAGATAGATAATTGCATTAATGCTTTGGCAAAAAGATTTTTATTTTGCCAAAAACTAAAAATTACATGAAACAAAATGAATTGAAGTGAGGTGAAGTGAGCTGGTCAGCCCTCTGCAAGAACAAGGTGAAGTGTTTTTTTTAGTTTTTATTCCCGAAACCCTCCCGTACTTTCACATGAAAAAAACAATAAAGAAAAAAGTATTTACCCCGTGTGAATGGTCAAGAGAAAATCAGAAAAAGCAAGGAATTCCTCCTCGCCGAGCAGGAACCAAGTTTACAAGACCCTAAACAGGGGAGCTCGACTTGAAAAGACATCATTTGCACTTCTCTTTTTCAAGAACATGCACTGCGCCTTTGTAGCCGGAGCTACATTCATGTCTGCAGATATTGCAAGTTCTGGTTAATTTCACCGCCCGCCCCCGGTGAGAATTCAACGTGCACCCGGATGTGTGCGGCACTCTAGCAAGGAAGCAAAACCTACATTTTGCAGAGCCGACAACTATTCAAGTCATCTCCGTGTGGCAAGGCTTTTGGAGAATTGGATTACACCACTGGGGCAGGATGAGGGCAGTTTGTTGTTTTTTTTTTTGTCCGGTTTGTTTAGACACGTTAATTTTCCAGCCGCCATTGAGTTCAATCGTTTGAAAGAGAGGCTCACCTCACCTTCTCTCGGTGTCGGGCTTCAGCAGATAAATAACCGAATTTTCACTTTTTGGGCCAACGATTCTTTCAAGTGCCTCCGCCTCAGCGTGACCTGCTTTGGAGATAGTCGACGCTCCTTCTCCAGCCGGCTGGGCTCGCCACAAGATACAAGGCACAATACACATCCATACACCTGCAGATTCACCTAAATCCAAATATGTTATTCAGGAAAGCTGGAATAATGTGAAGGAGTGAGATTGTTTTTGTAAATATAGTAGTCAATTATTATTCATGAAAAATGGAGCTCCATGACGACATGCCTTCCCATCAGTTCATATCATCGCAGGTGGCCACAAGATAGAAATGTTAGGGGTGACAGTAAAATAGGTCTTTTTCTTCAATTCTCTCGCTGTAATGAGAAATAATGGATGGGTCTCATGCTTGTTCAGGAGAGTCAAGAGGAGAGCGGCGTGCAAATGGGAGCACACGTGAATATGAAATCGGAGAAGAATATAGAAGGAGCAAGAAAATGAGCGATGACCTCGACCCGCACAGCCCTGCAGGACATCAACACGGACACACCTGCCAATTGTCTACGACCCCCTAATGACTTCCACGCTGAGACGACGATGTTGAGCTCAATGACGTGATGGCGCACAGGTCGGTTGCAGATAATCAAACCTGCAACACCTGCAGACGTTTACTGGAAGGCGTGGTTGCCCATCTGGGATCGATTACCTGTACAGCATTCTAAAATCTATATGCTTACAGGGCAGAAGGCTGCTTGAAGGAGATTCTTTAGCCCATGGGGGCAGATGAAGCTAAGTTAAATAGATATAAAACCTACAAGGAAGTCAAATCTCAGAGTAAACACTCTAAATTGACCCACTGAGTTGTATGTCTGACTGTGTGTCAGCCCTGGGCGCAGCTTTCCTCTAACCCCTGGCCAGCAAGTGCAGGAAAAGCAATATAGAAAATTAATCGATGGGTGGTTTGTTCCAGAAAGCCATTAGTGCATACAACGATGTTCTGCATAAATCACACTTAGATCCCCAGAGCTAAATATTTGAAACAGAAAAGGGGTTTGTATTTACTTTTAGCTGAGCTGGTCAAGGAGTCTGTGCCGGCGCCGCTTGACACAATACAGCTACCACATTCATAGAAATGAACATTTATGGCTCAATTTCTACTTGTTGTCTGGCCTACCGATTGACAACTGGGACTAATTTTCGATGTTGCCAGGCAACAGCAGTGATGTAAGGTGAGGATGATGTCAGCAAATGACTCAAACTTGAAAATCCTTGAGGGGGGTCTCAATGTTGATGACAGGTTGAGCCTTTGTAGACTTGCGTTCTGAACGGAGTGGGACACAGCTGAAAGGATTTTAATTGACTGAAATTGTCATCCATCAAAAACGCTGCACATTTCGAATTTTCAGTGTCAAGTACTGTCTTTTAATTTAACTTTTGTCCCATTTTAAAAATAAAATAAATTAAATTTGAGTTGCAAACAATACGAGCTTACACAGTGTCTTGAAAATATATTATTTTTGTTCTTTGTAATGTAAAATACTTAATCTATCAAACAGCATATTAATAACAAAGTTGTTTGACATTTTTGTCAAAATAAAATCCTTAGTAACATTATTTTTACTTCAATTCAAAAACCTACATTGTTAAAACAAATCATTCATAAAATTGTTTTTAGGACTCTTACCTTGGCAAAGTTGACACACTGTTTAATTTGCCATTTAGAGACTGCTATTGTTGAACGTGACATCGAGGCTCTCATCGAGGCATCCGGGTTCCCATGGGAACCCGAACAACCATTTCACTTTTTTACAAAGTAAAGTAACAGTGACTCGTGATAATGTTGCTCTGCGCAGCAGGTACTTTGTCTCACAGTCACCGCTTTTTTGGAGTGAATAAGATGATTCAAATTACAAATCCGTTCACCGTAAGCCAGGGCAGAGGGCAAGACTGCACCGCAGCACCCAAGGCAGAAAACAGCATGACGACCGCCAGGGAAATGTAACATGTAACTGTCTAAAACTCACAGCTGGACGTTATTATACGCGTGAAAGGAAATGTAGCGATCAGAAAGGCGAGGGCCTTCAGCCTTATAAACAGAAACATTCAAGCTTGATTTATTTGGAGGGTAGCACTTTTGTGGGTCAGATTAAAGTGACCCAGTGCGTGTGAAGGCCTTAATGCTCTTAAAATGATACTGATGAAGATCCCAGGGACATGTGACAGAGTTTTCTTACTGTACAAGACATATAAATATATATGCGTGTGTGTGTATATATATGTGTAGATATATATTAAATAAATATATTTAATTATATGTCATTAATGGCATTTAACATGTACCACTGAACTGTCCTGCATACTCACAAGCTACTTCACAACACCACACTAGTTTAGTAACGCTAGGTAGCTACTGTCTATATATATTTATTTATGCACAATTTAATGTTCTCTTGAAATGTAATTTTTGTACAGCATAACTTATCATCTGTACATTTCCTCTTGTAAATGATGTCCATAGTTCTTGCCTATAGTTTACCACATATTTAATTAATGCACATATCCATCTGTATAATATGTACATAGTATCCAAACTGTATGCCATTGACATCATACACGTCAGGCTGTTACTTTATTTATCATACTGTTCATTTATTCATCATGTTTGCACCTGCTGCTTTTTTTTCACTTCTGCTTAGATAGTAAACTGCATCTTGTTGCCCTGTACTAATACATGTGTAATGACAATAAAGCTGACGAATCTAATCTAATCCAACAATAAAACGATACCAGTTTCTCTCTTTTTGATTGTATATTCATTTGGCTTACATTGATGCCGCCAGTCAAATTGCAATGTTTCGTTTTGGCGTTCACACTGACTTGCAGGAGTGCGTTTGGAGCAAAAGTAAAGTAAGCCGCAGTATTTACAGCTCTGACACCGATACCATAAATACCAGCTATGATCTTGAGTCAAAGTGGCACGGAAGGGGATTCCCGGGCGGGTTGGGGAGAGACGCTGGGCGGCCCACTGGGCCGAGGTCGAACACCAAGTTCATCTCGGTGAAGCTGACACTCCGCCATACGTGCACACACACGAAACACGAGCCTGAGGATTTTAGATGGGATGCTGATTGATCCTGCTCCGTCATGCCCTGACACATGCTGGCAAAGTTGACATAGCTTATGGTAGCTCTCTCTCTCTCTCTCTCTCTCTCTCTCTCTCTCTCTCTCTCTCTCTCTCTCTCTCTTTCTCTCTCTCTCTCTCTCTCACGCACAAACGCAGGGGTGAGTTAAAGACTTAAAAACAGCAATGTCTTTCCAATCCCTTTATGCAAAGGCTATCCTGTGAGTGACCTCAGGCTATTTCTGCGTTTAATCCCAGACGGAGGCAGCGGGCGTCGGCAAGGTGCCTCCTCATTACCTGCAGACGATCCAACAGATGATGGAACTATGAGATCTCCTGAAGTTAATTACAGGGAAATAGGAATCTTACGTTGCTGAATGCGGCTCACGCATGCACACCATAGAAAGCGCTACGGTGAATCTTCGGTTGTTTCCTCACATGAGTTGAAAAGCAGAAAATATGCTGAGATCAAACAAACTCCTATTCCATAACTGGCTTAGAGTTAAGATGAATTTTGATGGATAATACAGCGCCCGCGCTCAGGACTAGCTCTAGAGCGTTCACAAGTGAAACATAATAGCTATAAAGTGTGTGACAGCTCCTAAAAGGATTTTTAGAGGGATAATAAGGGAGTGCGGAAGAGGGAAGAGAAGAGAATTAAGCTTTTTTTTTTATTTTGCCAGGGCTTGTAAGTTGCTCTGCTGATAGAAAAAGTTCAGATTTAGATCTGATGAAAGTTTTTATTTTTTTGGTTTTGATAAATAGGCGCTGTATCACGGGGGCGATGAAACTAATCAGCGGTCAGATGCTATCTCCTAAAATGTCAACAGTGGCAGTTTATGCAGTTTAAGCCTGATCAACCCGCTTCAGAAAAAAAAAAAAAACGGCTTGATGAATAATGAGGCCAGATAAATATCCGGCTGCCGAGAGCAGAGTCTTAAAAGGCATTTAATCAGAACGAAATCAGCCCCAGCTCGTAAAATCCAGTTGACTATCCTTTTTTTTTTTGTTTGTTTTCCTTTTTTTTTTTTTTTTCATATTCCTTCCCTGACGCTTATTGGTGCCAATCCAACCCATGTCTCCCTTGTAATGGTGGGGATGATTTTACAAGGCTCCATCTAATTACCTTGTTACGGAGACTAATCAGAGCCAAAGCAGATAATTAGAGCCCATCAGCTCAGGAGTGATAATGAAGAATACATATACAAATATATATATGTGTGTGTGTTATTAGGTAGGGGACCACTTGGGTAAAAATAAAAAAAAATAAAAAAGTGGCGTGCACTCTGGTTGCAGAAGTGTGTGATATCGCCACGATCTGGCGATTTCATTGGCTGTGAGAAACAAGGGCCCGCAAGACACCGGACAAAGTCTGCCTCCCCTGACCCGAAAAAAACCCCAAAACAAAACAAAAAAGGTGCTGTCAAAGAAGTGGAGATGGCCGATCGCTGGATTTCCAAAGCGGTTATATGCTTTGGGGGGGGGTTTGTGCATCCATGGCGTGAGGCCCGCCTTAGTAACATGCTATAATCCCCCCAGAGTATCTGCAGGATGACAACCTTAAAAAATTATATACCATAAAAGATGGTTGATAATGGGCTGGCCCGAGATCTGTGGGTATAATAATGTGGCTGCACGCGGGCGAGTCGTGCATCGGTGTGTGTTCTGTATCAGTGGAAGGCTTCTCTGTTGATGTTTCCCACTGCTAATCCTCTCCTTGGGTAGTTGCTATATAAAGCCGCTAAGTGGCTTGTCGGTATGAAAAAAAAAAAAAAGGAGAGAGAAAGTTGTCTCAAGTGCTTGTGTGCACATGCAAAGCGTGCACATTAAAAAGACACCCCGTGTGCATGTGTATGTGGCAAGAAGATGAGAGTATGCTGCGAAAGGATAGAAGGACAGAAAAGAGGATGAGAAGAGCAGTGTGAAGGAGGGAACGAGTATTGTGTGATGCTTAGCACAGAGCAGAACAGAGTGGAGATGGAACAGAATAATATCTGAGCGTTTTTCCTCTCGTCCCCTGGTTCCTCCAATGTCCGCTCCGGGAGAGAGAGCAACATTAAGATTTTTCATTTATTTATTTATTTATTTATTTATTCATTTTATTTTCAAAATTAAGGAAATCGCATTTGTGGGTGCATCTGCCCATGCGAGACATTGCATTTCGGATGTGCTGACACAGGGGGCGTGTGAAAAGGAAAGCCCGATAGCAGCTCCAAGAGGGAGCAATACATAACGTTGACCCAATGTTTGCGGCCCGTCTCTGAGCTCTCGGCCGCCTGCTCCAGGACCAACATGAAGCCCAACACGTGTGACATGCCAAAAAATCTATTAACCAAGGAGTTTCAGCAAACACTCCAGGGTGACTGAAACGCAACATTTGTAAACACACAGACAGGCGTTTCCATCACCCAGCAGTGATTCGTCGTCAAGGTCTGCAGCCTTTTTTATTTTATCTTTTTATTGTTTTTTTTTATCCAAATACAACTTGCAGTAAACTTGCAATCCCATCGCCAATGCCGATTACAGAAGAGATTAAGACTAGGAGTGTGTTTATATCCCTTTTGATGCGCCGTTTTTTATTGAAGTGTGACAGCAGAAGCGGCAGAATGCTAATACATTTAATTGAACAGAGGTATTGGTCGTGATGTGAAAGCGCTTAGAGCCCATGAATATATAAGCACATTTCAGTCACACATCGCTAACTGCGGTAAACCTCTTTCATTTAAGCCTTTTACAAATAAACAATGAAAAAATTGATGTGGTGGCCTGGTGGCGCAGTGGTTAGAGCACTTACGCCTCACAGCAGGGAAATCCCTGTTTGGATTCTGACACAGGACCTTTCTGTGTGGGGTTTGCATGTTCTCCCCGTATCAGTGAGGGCCTACTTTAGACATTTGTCAGCCCTTTGATGCATTGGGAATGGGAATGTGTTCATCTGTACGATATGTGAATAGGACAGGGAATAATTAGATGCCTCTGTAATACTTGTGAATGAGCGAGTGGAAGGTTGCGTGTCTTTGTGTCACATGATTGAGAGAGTGAATGGTTGGATGTCTCTATTGAACACGTGAATGACAGAGTGGAGAGTGTGCCTCTAAACCAATGACCCCCACCCCTTCCCAGCACTAAGCAACCCTGACTGCAGGATAAACAGTGTAGCTAATAGATGAATGAATGAAAGACACCTATTTAGTTTATGTTCAGCATCTAAGACCTTGCAAGTGGTTTTGCAGCTATATGCTCAGGCCAAAACTCAATTTTTCTACCTTGCGAAAATCATACAGCTGAAATGTTACACTTGCCAAAGTCTTGGAAATATGCCTGATTTGAGTTTTACAAGAGTCGCTTTTCTCATTGTGACAACAAAGCCTTTCAAATTGTCCTTTGCAAAACTTCATCGCAGATGGATCAAAAAGGCAGGAGAAGCAGGAGGTTTTGTTCCCCATTACAGATGCTATTCGAGAGCAGCGATGAGTCACGGGAAAAGGAGGAAGGAGTCACACCTGGACTCCGCCCTCCCATTTCAGCGCCTAATCTGTTCACAGTACAGATGCGCCGAATAAGAAACACCGGCTTGTATTCCATGTTCAAGGTGTACAGCTGATTCAACGGCTGCAAAGCTTCTGCAAGAGGTGGTGAATCTTTAAAAAGTGGAGTTTTGAGTAGCGTGTATCAGTTTGATTCGTGGGTGTATGTTACAAAATAAATCCTCTTTTTTTTTTTGTTTTCATTGATTCAAGCAGAAATATTTTCCCCATTCACTTCTACTTTCTCCATTAGCAGAGGAATGTTTACACAGAAAAGAAAGCGCATAGGAGAGGCAATCAGTGCTTTCTAGCCGTCAGACAGAGGGGAGAACTTCAAACATTTCAAAAGTGATTTTTAAAAAATCTAACTGGTTCGTGATTTATTCTTTGGCCCAGCCAGAAGAAAACCAGTGAATGGAAAATCTCAAATTGTGCCTCGATGATTGCTAAGATAATAATCAGAGCACTGTTGGCTACGGTAGGTAATGGGTGATTTGCATATTGTTTGTTAGTTTTTTGGCTTGCTGTTTGTTTACTTGTTGTTAGATGTATTGCTTCTTAGCTTCTTCATAATCTGAATTGAACCTCTAGATGTGTTTTACCTTGGATTTTGGCACAAGGGTTAGTAAAATCTTGTCATTGTCCGATTGATGAATGAAGATGATAATAGTCATAATAATGATAATGAAAATAATACTAGAATAAAAAAATATTCAAAAATAGAATAAATAAATGTATACATAAATAAATAGATAAATAAATAAAGACTGAAAGAATATTGGTCTATTTAAAAGCCACAAGTATGAAGCCAGTCAGATTTAGTCTTTTACTTTTTTGCCCGCATTTAAGTCTACTGCCTTTATTTAAGCTCAATCACTTCAAATGGAGTCACCGTGGCGACGCAGTTTGCTGAATTAGGATTATTTCCATGGCAGGTTTTACATTCTTTGCAAATCCGAGACGTCACATTTGAGCAATTGAACAAAGGCGCCTACAGTAGCATCACAAAAAAACTCGCCCGGACTGCAGGACTAATCCTCCGTCATCCAGCGCGGGAGTCTCTAAACCAACCCACGTCCGTGTGATTGATTTTGCTGAAAATTAGACTTTTCTACTTCCCATTTAGCCCCCTGCTCAAAAACAGCATCAGCATAAGACTACCGATCTGCAGCGAGAGGAGCCTTATCCATGGGTGGCCAGGGGTGTTTTCCTGCGTTGACCAAGTCGTCATGTGCTTCAGACATGACTTCAGGATTTGCCGGGTGTCACCCGGGATTGCTCAGGTGGACCCACTGCTGAGATTTGCACTCGCCGCACCACCTAGACAACCTACGCACAACTGTGGCTAAAGTTCAGCTGAAAGCTTACAGAGTGGTGGCGATGACTAACCAATCATCAGTAAGGCACAGTCTGACTGTCCTGCTGGGAAATGAAGATTCCATGCATGAACTCTCACGTTTCCCCATTAACATACATCATTTCTCTCATGCTGAGTGATCAGTTATCTGAATCTGGAAAAAAAAATTGAACAGTGGAATTACTCCAGGCCTCAGTTGAGACTTGTGTAATTTCCCATATTCAAAAATAATAACATTTTTAGGCATGGAATGCATTAGAAGTTCTTCTTGCATTTTTATTTATGCAGTTTTATGTTGATGGACATTGGTTACAACTTCTCCCCTCGCAGCAAGACGGTCCATGGTGAGATCCCAACAGGGGGCCTATCTGTGTAGAGTTTCCATGGTTTCCTCCAGTAGTCAACAAAATAATGCAGTAGGTGGTTCATCGGAGACCTTGAATTGTGCGAATGAGAGAGTGGATGGTTCTATGTCTAAATGATGAGTGAACGAGACTGAATGGTTGTGTAAATATGGTACGTGAATGGGAGAGTTTATGGATGTATGTATCTATGAAGGACTGGTTACTGGTCCAAGGTGAACCCAGTTTCTCACCCAATGAGAGCTGGGATAGATTTGGGTAGGCTCCAGCCCCCCCTTGATCAGTGGAATGAATGAATGAATGAATGAATGAATGAATGAATGAATGAATGAATGACTGAATGAATGACACGGGCCCAAAATTGGGATGTGGGTTCTTCAGAGTGAGGCCATACAGATCTGCCATCAGATACGGATGAGAGGCAACTAATGAAGCAATTACGATCTCAGCCACGCTCCCCTCCACCGTTTCCTGACGTATGTCTCTTCCTGTCTGTCTCCCCATTTCACCCTGTTAGCTATTACATCACAATCACACACACACACACACACACACACACACATATCACAAAGTCCTTTTGTTTTGTGCTTTGAGAAACTTCTCAGCCAAAGTCACATTTAACTGGGTGAACTTTTGATGCGGGATCGGGTATCCATCACTTCAAACCATTTCCCAGAGAGAAAAAAAAAAGACAAGGATTTTGCTGTAAGAAAACAGTTTTTCGTCATATGCTTTGACAGGCGATAAATTATCGTTTCCCCATTAAGACACAGGCATTACTCCAGCCTGAAGCAAGGGCTCTCGGTCACGGGTAAAGGTGACATTACAATTATTTAGATGGAATTATTTTGCAGAAAAAATGTTGGGGTCCTCTTTGGGAGTGACAAGGATGGATACGATCAGGAATGAGTCTATCAGAAGGACAGCACATTTTGGATGATTTGGAGGTAAAGTCAGAGAGTCCAGACTGAGATGGTTTGGTCGTGTACATAGGAGGGATAGGGAATATATTGGTAGAAGGATCCTGGGGTTGGAACATCCAGACATGAGGTCCAGAGGAAGACCAAAGCGGGGACCTATGAATGCAGTGAAAGAGGACATTAAGTTAGTTGGCGTGAGAGAGGAAGATACAGAGAATACGGTTTGATGGAGGAGGTTGATTTGCTGTGGCGACCCCTGAAGGGAAAAGGGAAAGGAAAAGAAGCGGAAGATTTGGGAGAAAATCAAAATCAGCTTTTCTGACTAAGTTTGTTTCCACATATGATGACATCTGGCTCCAGGTGACAGTTACACCTCATCATGACATGGAGGCAAAGAATGGACAAGAACATTTAAACTATTTGAAATACAAAGTGCAACATCTGTAAGTAATGTGGTCAGTGAGGCACCGCAGACACGAAGGTAATTAGAAAAGGAAAATAAGAAATAAAACGATGATCAGGTACAGATGCTGGGTCATGTCACAGTTTTTAAGGCGCTGCTGGGATGGCTTGATGGTAAAAGCTGTTCCTATTTCTTCCAACAGCGATCTGTACATCCTTCCGGAGGGGAGAAGGGAGTGATGGGTCTGCGGTGATGTCTACAGCCTGATTCTGGAGGAGGACAAGTCCTGGATAGAGGGCAGTTTGGCACCTTTGAGTCTCTCCGCAGTCTGTCCTGATTCTGTCCGTTTCTGTCCTATTTGGTGGCTGAAACACAATTTTAAAGGGGCAGAGAACAGACTTGATGGGTGCAGTGTAAAACTGAATCAACAGCTCCTGAGGCGGCTGGAACTTCCTGAGCTGGCGCAGAAAGCACATCCTCTGTTGGGCCTTTTTGATCACATCATGCGAGTTGGACCTGGGAGAGAATGGATCCCAGAAACCTGCTGCAGTAGCCAAAGTGCTGTTTCGCATGGGGTTGGGGAGAGCTATAGAGGGGCTCCTCCAGAAATCATCTCCGCAGACTTGAGCAGGTTCAGCTCTCAATACGCCACGGAACCAGCCGTTCCTCCTCCCGTCTCTATCCTGACTCAGATGCGTCATCTGGATAGCAGTAGTTGGTGTGAAGAGGGAAGAGTTTCAGAATGCCTCGTCAAACCCTCCCCAGGCGTAAAGATGAGGATACGAGTTCTGCCCGTGGTGATAATTGAGAGAAAATCTCTACCCTGGAGAACAGTTCCCCTTCCTCCACTCCAGAAAAAGTCTCAGGGATCAGTCAAGTCAGTTAGAAATATTAAACTAAAATAAAAAAGCTTTAGAGAAACTCAAGTGCAGTTACTGAGCTGTTTCATCCCGGTAACAGTAGCAAACCGTTACTTTTATTTTAAAATGTTGGATTAGACATTTAGCAGCAAAACAAGGACTGTCTGATTTTTTTTGACAAGAACAATAAAAATCCTTGTAGCTGGACACGTCACAAAACCTTACTCTGCCATTTACCGGTGCCCAGAGTCGGGACTCTGCTGTGGGGGATGCTGTGTCTTCTCAGTCGAGAAGTGATTTAAAAAAGAAAAAGAAACGTTCGCTTGCTCGAGTTTTCATGGCCTCGGAAATACTGAGAATACTGGTTGAATTTTTAATCTTCGTCACTCAGACGTCTGTATACGCTGTTCTCCACCGAAGCCTGGAGGATTTTGTTTACTCACCTCGAGGCCATCAGACAAAGGTCTGTCGTAACTTCAGAGTTCAAACCGAGAATAAAAGGGACAAAGCCTTTACAATTAAAGCCCTGAGGCCCGGAACATTCTGCCGGAGGAAAGAGGACCGTCTCATTCCGCGCCTTCTTTTGTGATGTTCTAACTGTCGGGTCTTCTTTGCTCTTCGCATGTAATTTAGCAAAAAAAAACAATCCTGGCACCTTTAAAATAATCTATGCAGGTGCATAATATAAGTCAGAGTTTTATCATTCTAATTATTATGATTATTCGTAGTAGTAGGTGCATGAGTGGACGTCTCTCATGTGCATATCCAATGGGCACCTCCAACTCACTGCAAGGGAGTTTCTGTTTTCTATTTCTGTTTTCCGTTCTCCTCGTTCTCCCAACACCTGCCCTGGTTCTCTCAGAGTTCTCCTGCTTGGTTTCTCTTTGTCTGGGTTCTCCATGTTCTTCTTTGGCCGGCCTAAGTTGCCTCCAAATGTGGTCCTGTGATTGACAGCTGACCGATCCAGGTTAAACCCTGCCTTTCGCCCATTGTCGGCTAAGACTGGCCCCAGTTCCACCCCGACCCCATGTACAGGATGAGGGTTACAGACAATGAATGAATGAATGAATGAATGACCTGCGAACAGGAAGGAGAAATGCATGGAAAAGCACTGATTCCACTGTCAACACCTTGTGAACATGGATGCAAATGCTGAGTGTCAGGTTCTCCACATACAGCGTTTACTCCATCGAACTAACACACTTCCACTTGTAAGTTGCTGCTCAGCGTGCCAACACCAACCAGCTGGCATGGATTTATATTCTGCAATCACATCTCGGCTCCGAGAAACAAGTCCTTGAGCAACACGTGGGCAGCGGCTGCGTTCCAGCTCAGGCAGAAGGTGAGTACCGACAGGTGGAAATTCTGCTGAAATATTAATTTGCCGGGGCAGATCCGAAAGCCGACGGTCCACTTCGGATCGTTTATGGGGTCTGGAGCTGTGAGGCGGCAGAAAACTGCAAATGCGCACCTCCGGGATGCCAATGTTTTAGATGTGCAACCTTCACATACATTATTCACACTCGACTTGAGGGAAGATTTTCAAGTCAACAACTTCCAGCGGAGCCCGTGCCTATTTCTATCACACACAAGTCACCAGTCTGATCTTATAAAGATTGCAATCGTCTCCACAAAGGATTTTTTAAGGCATTTCAAAATGTAAGAAAAGAACTCTGACTGTAACCATGAAAATACTTTTGAATAGAGTTCATGGCAGGTTGAGGTATACTCAGTGAATACTACATACATGCGGACAATATAGTATTAAGAAATGAATACACAATCTTGATTATGGTGTTATTGTATGATGGCTGCGTCTTGTGTAAATGAAAATGCATGAAAAGATGGCGTCACGTTGTGGATTTATCTGAATCTAATAGGGATTTCAGAATTATACATCACATGAGAGAAAACACTGAAGTTTATCAAAAAAAAACAATCTTTGCACCTTCATAATAATCTATACAGATGAATGCTATAAGTCAAATTTATATTATTACTATTATCATTATTACACTTTATTATACATTATTGTAAAATGCATTGGTTCTTGATGTTGTTTCTCATTTGTGAACCGATCAACAATCTTAAATATGGCTGTTCCATTAATTCCAAAGCAGCTACTTCCCATCCTTCATGGTCAAAGGACACCGTATTGATCTTCGATGTTGCTCATAGGTAATCAATATTTTGCTCGCGCTTGCAACGGCAATATGTAACCGCAACACATCCTGGAGAGAAAACTTACTTAAACTGGCATTCAAACCCCACTTCAAATACACGGCAACTGATAGATTGAAGCTTCTGGAAGTTTAATCAGTCTTTAGTACCCAATGTGCCCAATCACACCAACATATCAGTCACAACAAGAAGAGAGCAGTTGTCATGACACACATATCACGAAACACACAGACGTGCCTTCTCTACCTCAGTAGCAGTACACGTACTCAGCAGCGTCCATCCTGGCTCCATATCTTATGCAAGTGCCTACCTCTCTTTTCACATATCTAAATATTATTTTGCATCGCACGCTTAGCTTGGATGCAGAGAGATACCGAATGAAAATAAAAATAAAAAAAAAAAATCAGTTACGACGAGAAAATATGTTTGGGAGTTTGAATTTGTGCTGAAATCACACAGAAGAAAATCCTTTCCAAATACAGGCACTATTCTAAGTAGTCTCCAGTAGTATCATGGATGAGTCTTGTAAATTGAAATGTATGAAAACACTGTCATGTTGTTAAAATATGTAGATTTATCTGACGCTGATAGTGATTGGTGAATCATACATCACCTGAGAGGAGACACTGTAAAATACAACCAACTACTACAACTATCGACGGGGTGATATTGTAATTAAATATGTATATGTGGCGTCATTTCAGGGCGTCAGACAATTATAACCTCATCACCTAATACACTATGCGTGTGTTCAAAGCTATTATTGCTTTCCTTTGCAACTGTTCATCATTATTTATTCACACTGTAGGAGTCGAGGGGAGGACTGAGAAGCACAGAAGGCTCAGTCTTACTGAGAATAAAAATAGTGAAAACCCCCTGAACTAAAACATCTGGTCTGATTTCTGAAGTTTAAAGCAGCCGTCTTTACAGCCAAAGCTGCTTTTACTTTGGGGTACTTTTTTTCGCATTTTATATCAACGCTTTTCTCTGACAAAAAGGAAGTTGTGATAAAGGGAGATAAAGGGATAAAATGTAATAAGCCACAAGCAATGCATTAAAATCCCCACCTTTCAATCAGCATCATACCCCGAGTACTTTCTCGACGCATTGAAACAATCCTGTGAATTAACTCACCATCTCACAAATCACTAAAAGCACCATTATAGCTAAAAGGACACACTATTGCCACATTAATACTTTTCACACATCATAATCTGGCTTTCAGATGTGCGGACCGCTGCGTTAATAACAATGCTATAATCTGTAATAGCAACAGGCACACCTTCAATACCAATTAAATGTTGTTGGACGGATTGTTCATTACAGCAAATGTAAAATTGCTGAGAGCACTTTCATTCCAATCTCAGTGCAAATCGCTATTGACAAGTCGACGTGCAATCGTTTGTCCAAACAGTGCCGTCGCATTAGCGGGAAGGAACAGTTAACGTCCCTGAAAACTGAAAAACGCCTGTGAGTGGAGCCACCAAATTATGGCAAAAGAAGTAATTAGTTGTGCAGAGTTAATTGTGAGGCTGCCAAACGACTTCAGTGGAATTAATTTAATATATTGGCAAAAGTGTGTTTGTTTTCTCCTTTGGCTGCCAAGATATAATGAAGACTAGAAGCAGAACGTTTTTCTGGAAAAAAAAAAAAAAAAAAAAAACAACTGGCAAAGATGCTTTAGGAATGCAAAGCTACGCCCCCTGAATTAGAGGTGATGTGAGGACTTCACCGAACCTCCTTTTTCCTTGTTCAGTCACGTCGGTTGTGCGTCAGAGATGCTGCTGATAAGACCGAACACCTAAGGATGGCACGGCGACAGTCTGTAAAGGTGGGACCTGCTTTTTCATGGCACCAATATAGAAATGCATTATACCCTGAATACTGCTTCAAACTAAATATTCAGAATTCGTCCACTGCTTTCTCAAGCTTAAAGAGATAATTACAAGATTCTCTCTTGAACAGGAAAGGCAAACTTTTGCCAATAAAGAACAATGACAAAAACAGAAACTTAATACATTCTGGTCTGACAAAGAAACCACCTTCATCTGTGATACCGCATTGTCACTGTTATTGCTTTATTCTATTTGTCTCTTTAGATCTGTATTTTGTGTGTATGTATGTGTCTGTATGGTGTCCTTGAGTGTTTAAAAAGGCGCCTTAAATAAAATGTATTGCTTTGAAAATGCCCAACTTTTGTGAACAATGTGGTCTGGTCGTGAGGTGAGGTGCTCATAGTATCGCAAAGAAAATCAACTATACAAAATTCCACCAGGTATCGAGTGACAGTGATGATTCAAAAGAAATAACAATCAAACATGCACAGAATGCATTTGTCAAGACAGAAAGGGATAGTCAGTGGTCAAACCTGAAAACACTTGGATTTGGCCTCCATGTACACCATTCATTCTTTCATTCGCACGTCATATAGACATTCAACCATTCACTGCCTCATTAGCACATCACTGAGAGACATTCAGAGATGTACAACCAATAACTCTGCCTTATTCACACCGTAGATAGAAACAAACCAGCATTTACTCTCATTCACATACCTTATATAGAGACATAAAACATTAAGCTCCTCATTCACATATCATGTAGAGACAAACAACCAAACACTCTTTCATTCATCGTAACATTGATTTAAAGTGGGACCTTGCCGCCGAGAGACAAAGGCACATATGAATGCAATCAGCATTGAGAGATGAGAGGTAAAGGTACCAGGTTCTCGATTTCCCAACATCCTTGAGGAATGCGTAGGAGTAAATGCACGTACAATGCGTACAATGGGGCGGCGAGGAGGCACAGTGCTTCGCGCATCCACCTAAAGACAGGAAGGTCCCCAGTTTGACTCGGACACTTTTCCATGTGGGGTTTGCACGTTATCCCCACGAATGCATAGGTTTCCCCCGGGTTCTCGGGTTTCCTCCCGCGGTCCAAAAACATACAGGAGGTTCTTTGGAGGCCCAGACGCGTGAACGAATGAGTGAATGATTGTTTGTCCACATGCCTTGTGAATGTGTGATTTGCTGAATGACTATATTCAAGACAGAGATTCAAAGTCTTTCTTGTCATATGGACAGTCTGGAAACATGTTTCCCTGTAAAATGCTGTAATTGTGCTGTCTCCAATGTTGAGTGCCGCTTTGGGGTTGCAAACTGTCAAAGTGCAGGTTGGATGCAGGCAGTAACATAAAGTCACGTTAAATGGAAGGTTGAGTACAGCACAGAGTGGCTGTGTAAAGTGCAGAGAAGTGAACAATCAGATGTGTGTGATGGTCCTGACACCTGTCAGTTGTTCAGGAGTCTGAGGGCAATTGGGTAGAACAATTTTTCTGGTGGTGGTGTCCGTCATATATGACCCAGGAATGAGAGAGCAAATGGTTTCATGACTCCATTTGTGACCCCGTGGTCAACTAGCAACTGGATAGACTCCACCATCCCTCCGATCCTGAATGCGGGATGAGCAGTATAAATAATGAAGGAATGACTGAATTTCCACATCGTTCTGTAAACAAATCCTGTGCCGCTTATTTATCCAGACTGTAAAACACTATGAACAAACCAGGTTTCTGTGGAGTTCTTAAATCTCCCCGCCGACCACAGTTGTGGTTATCCTACGTGCTACGCAACAGAGTTCTGAAATATTTATTGAACACAGCACGAAAGACATTAAATAGGCACATGCACGTCATGCTCTCGCTTTCCCCCAGTGTCGCTGTCTTCGTGCGTCCGTGGAGGCACGGAGGTGCGGGGGGATCTGAGGGTGAAATCGTAGCGAGTACAAGGGATGACAGTGCGTGGGAATGCTAGGCGAAGCTGCAGATATTAATTATTCGGCCAGGTATTCTGCCGCCTTTACAGAAGCACTCCATCAGCAGTCAAGTGCTGTATCTTCACGACTATTTCTCATATCGCACATAATTGGATCTGATTGTGGAGTACGCACTCCAATCTGTAGTCTGGTGTTGTTGTCGTTCGTCGCGGTGATGCTGCTAACCAAACAGACGGCGTGAGGAGAAATAATGAGCGCTCAGGCGCTAACAACGCACGCCTCACTCAGCCGCCCTCCTCGTCACGGCGACTTTGTCGTACCAGAAGACGCGGATGCACGTGCCACCCGGTTCGCAGCTGTTGCTCAGTGAAGTCGCACATTAGTGTCACGACTCCTGTGTCTGTCTGTAACTATGTCTTTTTTCTGCTTGTTTGGGAATTTTTTTAAACCGCTTCCCTAAATTAGACCAAACACTCTTGGTGGCTTCCTACCCGACCTGAAATAACAAATGCCAGGGGGAAGTAGATGCATCAGCTCGAAACAACCTTTATCCGAACACAAGATGCAATATTCCGCTGGGATTTCTCTGTAAGAGGATTTAATATGTAGAGACTCCAACTTGTTGCTATGTATCACCTTGCAATGTTTGGCACCTCAATCTGGGCTTTCATTTCCTCGCCCGGAGGAAGGAGCGTGTGTTGTTTGTTTTCCACGTTCGCGCGCATGAAAGTGTGTGCATGTTTGGGTGTCCGACTCAACAGCACACCTGGAATAAACTGCCTCCAATTTTTCTGCAGAACAGTTGCTAAATGAGAGTCAGCTGCCAGGCTTGTGAAATGTACTGTAAGTTAATGGCGCCTCGCCTCCACACCAAGAAGGTCCCTGGTTCAATTCTAACCGGGGGCCCTTGTGTCTATATATGGCAGTTTTGATGTTGAATGAATGAATACATGTTACCAGCCACTGGGTTGGGGGTTGCTTCAGATTTGGACTTTAGTGGCATACTTCTTCATTATGTAGGATTTTTATATTGCTTAAACTTTTCACTGAAAGCTGCTAGTTTACGATTGGTATAATGAGTGAATTCATGGGCAGGTCTTTACATGTATGCATGGGATGTCGGCCCGATTCCTGTGTTTTTCGAGTGTGCCGTTTGTGCGGTGGCGTGTATCAGTGAGTTTGTGTCTGTGTGTCTCTGAGCGTATCTCTCTGGGAGAAAGCTGTTGGGTAGGATACTCCACTACAACCTCACCTAACACTTTAGGGGATGTCTGGCTTGAAAATAAAAATGATGCCGCCGGGAGGCCAAAATAAAAAAAAAAAAACCTCAGAGAACAGGGAATGGGTTTGCAATTTGATGGGAGAGAAGAGAAGTGAGTGGAAGAGAAGAGGAGAGAGAAAAGAAGAGAAGTCGTTTTCTTCCATCCCGGTTCATACGGAGAAGTTCATTCGCTCATCCGTCTCCATCAGAGCCTGTCTGCTGGTGTTAGTGTATGTCAGAGAGCTCTCTGGCATCTCCACGCTTCCACGGTGGAGAGGTCACTTTCGTTTTATGACAGTGACACTCTGACAATCAGCCTATGAGGCCCGTACTGTTCATACTAAACAGCTAAAACTCAGAGATGAAAAAAAACATGCGTGAGTACAAGGGCACTAAAAACCATTTGGGTTCCAGCTCCCGTCGCTGTCCCTGTCAACCAACAGGGACGTTAATGGAGAGTAATGAGGGAGTGTCATCGTTTGCAGATGTGGGATTCGCCACTGACCTGGGCGACACTAAGCCGTGTTCGTGTTGTGAGGGAATCCCAATGGATATTTGCTAACTTTGTAACTCCAAGAGCAAGAGTTAGTATCATCTCAACATATCATCACCGTTGAATGACCAAAGCACAGGCTGTGTCAGTCGGGCGGGATCTTCCGCAGCAGAGTGTGAAATGATTTAACTTCCTTTACAGGATTCTGTTCAGGGCTCTTCTATGGCGCCGCGGCATTAATTCAATTTGCCATTCAAGTGCTCTTATTATCAGTATCAGCTGGGGGGGGGGGGGGGGGGGGGGCTCTTCCCCGCAGGTGCCTTTATCTGCGGATGTTTTAAACTTCCCTTCCCGGGCCCC